>VWZV01003814.1:0-46238 GCA_013397155.1 Irena cyanogastra | reverse complement strand
ATATAATTAAATAAAATTAAATAGAAATATCTGTTATTGATATCTCTATAATTCTAGATAATTTATTGATATCAAAGTCCACCTCCACTCACCACTGTCGCAAGCTCCCTCTGCTCCATAGCGCTTCCCCTGTCCCATCCCGACGTTCCATACCCCAAATGCTGCTGTCTCGTGCTCCACACGATGGATTCCAAATCCACTTCCCAAATTTATCCCGACCCATGAATATTCTGTCCCAGGGATCGGCTCCCATGCCACACTCCCTAATGGCCTCTGGTTCAGCAGTATTCCAGAAGCTTCTGCTGTCTTGGCCACCAGGAGGATGCGGTTGTCGTATCCCTCCAGCGCAACGACGCTGTAGGAGTTGCAGTAACTGGTTATGTCCGAGATGCTGACAAAAAACGGCTCAAAGGTCGCCGCACCGCTGTTCCCACCACTGCCCAGCAGAAAAACCTGGACACCAGCTTCAGAAGTGAGGAACAATCCCTGCGGGGATTGGGTGCCATAGAGCAGCGAGTGGTTGGGTTGTATCTCCCGTGTGGTCTCGGTGACTTCACCATGGCCCGTGACACGCGTTGGTTGGGCAGCGGTGATGTAGATGAGGTTAGATTGTCCCTGGAACGGCACTGGCGGCACAAGGAAGGATTTTCCCCACTGGGTGATAGGGTGGAGCTGTTCCACCACGTGATCACAGCGGCTCAACCTGCCCACACAGGTGTGGCCGCTGAAGACAGCCACCGGTCTCTGTGCCACCACTCGTGTTCCGGAAAGATCGGCCGCGCTCTGGATCTGCGCTGCTTGGAACGGCTCCAGTGGGATGGTAAGGGTGGAGCCACGTCTGTGCAGCCGTCCACGGAAGGTGATGTCGGCGTTGAGGTGAATGTTGACTGTGGTGGGTTGATCCCAAGCAGCCACCACAAACTGGGCATTGCGGGTGGGGCCGGGGTTGGGGGTGACCACGTGGTATTCCGTCCCCCACCTGTGGACCGGAATAAGGACGGCGGAGTCAGCTGCCGTGGGTTTGTCGTTGACCATCACTGCGGTGACGGCAGCAGTGGTCTTCACTGCCACAGCATTTTCAAAAATTTGGCTTCCCACCATCTCGGCTTGGGGTGGGATCTTCACCAGGACTGGTTGGTTGGCAGCTGCCTGCACTGTCATCCGTAATCCAGGTCTCTTCATGGAGATGGTGGCAGTGGTGGACGGGGAGGGCCCAGTGAGGAGGAGGAGGCGGAAGTCGCTGCGAAGTGTGCGCTGGTCACCATTCTGCAGGAAGGCCACCAGGAACTCATCACCCAGGTGAGGTGGTGACATCTCAGAGGTGATGCTGGGGGCATGGAGGAGAGCTGGGAGGAGGAAGAAGAGGGGTGGGTAATCTGATAGATTATTGATTGGATGGACTATTAATTTGATGGATTATTGATTTGATGGAGTTTTGATTGGTTTGATGGACAGGTGATTTAATGGCTCATTGATTGCTGGATTATTGATTTGGTTGACTACTGATTTGACAACTTGATCAATTTGGTAGATTATTGATTAATGGATTATTAATTTATTGGCTTAATGATTAGACAAATTATTGGTTTGATGGACTTTCAATCTGATAGACCTTTGATTTCATTTGCTGGACCATTGATTTAATGGATTATTGATTTAATAGACTATTGAGCCAATTGAATTTTGAGTCAATGGATTAATAAATGGATGGACTTTTTATTGAGCAGACTGTTGATTTGATGAAATGCTAATATCATAGGTCATTGGTTTTGATTTGACAGTTTATTGAGTTTATGGACTATGGATTTGATTTGATGGGATATTATTTTGGAGAAAAAAATTAAAGTTAACCTTGATCTGACAGATTATATCTTTAGTGGATTACAGATTTGATGGACTTGATTGATATTATGAACTTTTAATTTGTTACATCTCTGATTTGATGGAGTGTTAATTTGATCATTGATTTGATTAATTTTTCATACACTCATTCTCCAGCTGGGAGAATAAACTCTGAAAAAATATTTAATGAATTAGGTTAATCTGCTGGATCACCATTCATGGGAACAAACCATTTGAACAGTTGTGAATTTGATGAAATCCCAGTTAATTCCCTAGGCAAAAGATAGAACTTTTTTTGGGCTGGGAAATTCTTCTTCTGGGCTGGATAACTCTTATTTTGAGGAAATTCATTATTTCAGGGCAATTTTACAGCTTTTGGGGGCATCTCTCCAATCTGTTTCAACTTACCCCAGAACATAACAATCCAGAACCATCTCAGCACATCTGCTTTTCCCAAGCTGCCATCCATGACGCTCTGGGTGCAAAAGGTGAAAAAAACCAGACACATTCTCATATTTTTTGAAATCTCACTAGAATTTTCAAGAAATTCACCATTTCTTGACATAAAACTCACACAAACCCCCAAAATCTGTGTCTTTCAGCCTTGTACTCATCCCAAAAAACAGTGTTGTACTGAATTTGTCTCCCAAAACTGTTCTTCTCATTCAAGCTATCTTTAAATCCACTACTTAAATTTCAGTTCCTCAAAAAAGTGAAATTTATTCTACCTGGTGGAAAAATTGGCTTTTGGGGTGGGGCATTTCCACATGTCTTCCCTCACCATCTCAGGTACCTTTGAATCTTTCCCTTTTCCTCCTTTTTCCTATCCCCTTTTCCTTTCCCCTTCTTTCTATTTTTTTTTTTTGTAATTTTCTCTTTTACCCCTTATTTTCCCCATTCTTTCTTTTGCTTCATTTTACCATTTTCTCCTCTTTTCCCCAAATCCCATTTTTCCATCCAAATCCCCTTTTGGCTTTTCCATTTCTTCATATTTTTTATTTTTTTCCATCCCTTTTCCCCCTTTTTACTCCTTTCATCCACATTTTTCTTTTCCTTCCCCTTTTATCCTATCCTTTCCCTTTTCCCTTTTTTCCCTTCACTTCCTTAATTATTCTTTTCTTCTCCCTCCCTTGTTTCCTTTTCCTACCCCTTTTTCTCTTGCCTCACTCTTTCCACTTTTTTCTGCTTTTCCCCCTTTCCCACATTTTTCCCTACTTTCTTGTCTTCTTTCCCCAGTTTTCCTTTCCTCCCCTTTCTTTCCTTTTTCTCCCCTTTTCCCCTTATCCCACTCTTCCCTTTTTTTTCCTTTTTCTTTTCCTCTCTTCTTTCCCCAATTTCCCTTTCCTCCCTCTTTTTCCTTTCCTCATTCTTTTCCCCTTTCTTCTCTCTTCTTCCTTCCCTTCCTTTCCCCCCTTTCTCATTCCCTTCCAAACCCCTATCCTGCTCTTTTCTCCCCCATATCCCTTCATAAAACTTCCAATCCCACTGCTCCCAGGACCAGACCCAGGGCTGGAGTGGTAGGGGAAGGGGAGGTGGAGGAGGGGAAAGGGAGGAGACTTCAGATGGATTTTCCCACTTTAGGGAAGACCTTTCCTGCCAAAAAAACTATCAGTTATTAGATCGACATTTGCCCTTACCTGTCTTTGGCCCTGTTTGATCCCCAGCTTAGCTCCGTATCCCCAAAGAGCTCCGTTTTATCCCCAAATCTGTGAAGAAAACACAATCCCAGGACAGCAGATCTGGCTCCTCCCTCAATTATTTTTTAATTTTGGCAGAAAAAGGGGAAAGAAAATGACTAACCCAGGCATCCCCAGGGGACCACCCCACCCAATGACGTGAGATAATTTTTGGCCAGAAAAGGTGAAAACAGAGAGAAAAACAGGGGGTTTTTGTTAAAACTGATGTCAAAAATTGGCTTCACCAGATATCAAGGTTTTTTTTACCCAATGTGGTTTAAATTATTCCACAATGACAAGAAGATGAGGGAGCAAAAATAGTGTATTTTTTTTGAGAAATAAGGGGGTGTGATTTGGGTAAAAAAAAGAGAGAAAAAGGAAAAAATGGAAGGGGAGGGAGGGATTTTTTTAAAAAAAAATGCATTTTCTGGGTTGAGGAATTGATGGGATCAATAGGCACAGGCCCATGGCACAAGGTGCACCTGCCCTTGGATCACAACAACCTCTGCAGTTCCAGGCTGGGCCACAGTGGCTGGGAAGTTCCTTGGGGTGCTCATGACAGCAGCAAAACCTGAGCCAGGTGCTCCAGGTGGCCAAGAAGGCCAATGGCCCCCAAGCTATGCCACCCATGGTTTGGCAACAGGACCAGGCCAGTGACTGTCCACTGTGCTGGGCACTGCTGAGGCCACAGCTCAGATCCTGGAGGCTGTTTTGGGTCTCTCATGGCCGAAAAGACATTGAGGGGCTGGAGGATGTCTAGAGAAGGGAACAGAGCTGGGGAAGGGTCTGAAGAGCCAGGAGCAGATGAAGGAGCTTAGGGGGGCTCAGCCTGGGGAAAAGGATGGTTAGGGGTGACTTTATCACTTTGTACAGTTACCTGGAAGAGAGGTTGTTGCCAGATGGGAGTGAATCTTTTCTCCCAGGCAACCAACAGCAGGACAAAAGGAAATGGTCTCAAGCTGTGCCAGGGGAGGTTCAGGCTGCCCATCAGGAGGAATTTCTTCACAGCAAGGGTGATTGGGCATTGGAATGGTCTGCTGAGGGAGGTGGTGTAATCACCATCCCTGGAGTGTTCCAGAAACATCTGGACATGGCAGTCAGTGCTGTGGTCTGCTTGACATGGGGTGTTCAATCAAAGATTGGATTTGAGGATCTCGGAGTTCTCTTCCAGCCTCAACGATCCTGGTCTGTGAGTAGGAGTCAAGGATGGGGGGGATAAAGTTGTATCTTGTATGTTTTGTGTGTCTTGTGATACCCAAGTCTGTTGTAGGTGCAGCATTTTGGGGGTGTGTGCCAGGCTGTCTGTTGTGGGTTGTATCTCTTGTGCACATGGCTGCCACGTGACTTCATATTGCACAAGACCTCAGAAATTAACACCCCAAAAGGCAAAATTGGATTAATTTTGTCACATTTCACCCCAAAACCCCTCAGATCCCCTGCAACTGTGGGAGCAGTGACGGTGATGGTGCCATAGGTGCAATCACCATGGGTGCCATGACAATGACAAGGACATGGACACTGCAATGTCTTAGCTGCTATTTTATTGCTCTGCTAGAGGTTGGCATGATCGTGACCTGCACAGTGACTTCATCGGTGATAACAGTGGCAGTGGTGATGTTCCTCTGCCCCACTCCCTTCAATTCACCTAGAGGAGATATCAACAGCCCAAGAGAAAGTGCCACTTTCCATCCAAACTCCCAATACCCCCCAAAAAAATCCCAATATTCCCCTCAGAAACCCAAATTTTCCTCACAAATTGTCCCATAAAATTCCCACCTTTCCCCAACAAACTTTCAATTGTTCCCCAAAAGACCAATTTTCTCCAGTTCCTAATGCTCCTAAATTCTCAGTATTCCAACCAAGACTCCCATGGTTTCCCCCAGATTCCTAACTTCCCCCAACAAATCCTGTCTCCCCCTAAATTCACAGTGGTCTTCCCACAGTCACAAATTATTGCCCCAAATCCCCACTTTTCTCCCCTCATTCCTGAATTTACCCCCCAAATTCACACTTTTCCTCAAATTTTCCAATTTTCCCCTCCAACTTACAACCAGCAGCCGTTGCTCAGCTGGGGAGGATCCACACCTGTCACCTGGAAGTTATCCACCTGAAAGACCCAGCGTCCTGGGACCCGGACGTTGGAGGTGGTGGTGATGTTGATGATGGCATCAGTTTGGGATCCAGGAATGTTGTAGAAGTTGGTGTCATCACCGCTATTGAATCCCGCCTGGAAAATAGGGGGGGTGGGGAGGAATGTAGAAGGGCTGACCCCACCCAAAGGCGTAGTGGGCCCCTAAAATGATTTTAGGATGTGAACATACTTGGTGTCACCCAGAAATGATACGGACCAATCCATGACCATCACTATCATGATCATCATCTCCAGAAGATGGGTGGACAACCTCCTGTCTTCACCATCATCATCATCACTATCATCATTATCATCTCCAAGAGCTGGGATGGGCCAACCTCTGACCTTCATCATCACCATCTCCAGAAGATGAGATGGGGCAACTAGACCTTCCCAAAAATGTTGTGGGCCAATCCTGGACCATTATCACAAACATGATCATCATCATCCCCAGGAAACGGGATGGGCTGATCCCTGAGCTTCATCATCATCATCCTCAGAACATGGAGTGGGACACCCTCCCCCTCCTCCTCCACCCTTCCCACCTACATGTGCTGGGGTCCCCCCAAGTCCTGTTTCAGCGTCCCCGTCACTCGCTGCCCCTGTGGTCCACTGGATGTCCCTGTAGTTGAGGATGATGTAGAACACCGTGGAGTCAGTGGTCAGCACAGCCTGGAAGGTGTTGCCCTATGGACAAAGGTTGCAGAGGTCAAGGATGAGTCCTGAAGGTCATGGATGGGTTCTGGAGGTCAAAGATAGGTCGGTCAACAAGGCCACCAAATGGGTTAACAAGAACCAATGAGTGACCTTCATGCCCCATGGGCCATGGACCTCACCTTTTGAGAGGTGGAGCCATAGTATGCCACATGGTCCCAGGTGGCCACCAAGGCCCAGGTGGCGGTGAAGGGGCTTTTGGGGAAGTACTGAGTTATGTCCTGGCTGATGTCATTCAGCAGCGCCTGGTTGGTGGTCTGGCGGTAGAAGATGTCCCCACCCAGCACGTTGTCTACATCCGCCCAGAACGGAGCCACGAAAGCGCGCCCATCCACCAGAGGGAAGGGGTCGGGGGTGTATTGTGTGACAGGCTTGTCAAAGGAGATCACCCCATTGTTGTTCACCTGGAGGTGACACCAGGAGCGGGTGGGAGCAACACCTCGACTTGGGTTGTGGGGTCCTCAAGATGGACCCTACAAGCACACCAAGAACCACCACCCATAGGGACTCTCAACACCTATCCACACCCCAAGATCCACCGCCCACAGGACTCCCCCAAGACCCATCAAGCACAGAAACCCCCACCCACAGGACCCTCCAGCACCCAAAGAGCCCCTCAAGCCCATCAATCTCCCAAGACACACCACCCACAGGACCCTCCAAATATCAGATCCATAGAACCCTCTAACAGCAACCCCCAGGACCTTCCCAAGGCCCACCACCTGTAGGACCCCACAACATCCACCAACTCCCCAAGACCCATCCGTCAAGGACCCTCAAAAAATCCACCACCCATGTGATCCCACAATGCCCACCAACACACCCCAAGATCCACCCCATGGAGGAGCACCCAAAATCAACCAACTGCCCCAAAACCCACCAGCCATATGACCATGAAAGACCACATGATCACCCACCATCTTCAGAACCCCCAAGCCCCTCTAACCCCCCCAGTACCACCCCATCCATCTGAAGATGTTTCAGTGTCCAAGGATAAAACTGACCATGAATTCAAAAAGGGTTGATTTTGGGGACACACACACTCGTACTCACACACACACACCAGTGAAAAATTAAATATAAACAAGGGGAAAATTTGGAAAAATGGAGGAAATGCCCAAAAATATGGAATTTGGGGTGACCTACAAATGCAGTTTGGTAGGTTTTGCCATAGAAGGTGAAGGGAACGGAGAGGGTGATCGCCTCAGATGTCCCATCATCATGTTTGGGGTTGGTTTCATCCCCCTGCTGTGGTCCATAGGGATAGAGCAGGGATCCTGTGGGAAAAACAGGATTTGGGATCTGCCCGCAGATTGCCACCCAATTACATGGATTTTGGGGTTTAAGCCACCAAATTTGGGGTTTCCATGGTCTTGGTTGCCTAAAAATGGATGTATCTTCTCCTGGGTTTTCATGGTGAAACTGGGGTGAAAGGGAATGACCCCAGTGGAATTACATCGGGAACACATGGATTTTGGGAGAATAGTGGGAAAATGGTATGATGTGGGTGGGAGAAAGTTTGATTTAGGTGGAAATAATGTTTTTTTAGGGCAAAGCCCCGAAAATTCACCTTTTTCAGATGAGGCTTTGGTGTTCACCATGAAACCTGGAGAAGAAATAGGAGAGAAAATGAGCTGATCAATCATTTTACCAACAGGGATGAAAATGACAACACTTTTTCAGAAACAAACATTTACCTAAAATCAGGAGGAAGAAAACACTAAAGGGTGACATCCTTGACCCTAAAATAACTGTAAAACAAACCGGAAAACTTTAAAAAAATCTATAAATACATCCAAACAAGCAAACCAACAACACCCCCCCTGCCCCACAAAATAGATGATGCAGTAGAATGAAGTTCCAGAGGCAAAAAAAATTCACACAAAACCACCAAACACATACTTCATCCAGGAATTTTGTGTGGAGGGCTTTGTGTCTGTGTGGTATTTAAACAATTTTTTAAAAGAATTGAAGTATTTGAAAAGTTGGCTTTTTGATTTAATTACAGTACGTTTTAAAGTATTAATATAACTTAATAAAGGAGATTTTAAAATTTGATCTAATTTGTAAATTTTAATTTACTATGACTGACTTATAATCAAAAATTTTATGTAAGTGAACATTATTTAATTTAATATCAATTTTTAATTCTAAATGCATTGCCTTTTATTTAATGGAGTCCTTAGATGAGTGCTATTTTTATTTATCTTCTATTTATTTGGATTTTTAATTCATTTTTATTTAATTGAATCTTCAGTTTTTGCTATTGGTGTGAATGAAGAAATTTTTCCCCTTCTGTGTCCAAATTCAGGATTTTTTGCCTTTTTTTTCTGAATAAAGTGAGGATTGTTTACATTTTTTCATGCATTTTTAAGCCATTTAAAGGCACAAATCTTCCTTAAATGTATGAAAAAACCAGGATTTTAAAGAGACAATATTCCAAGGAATGACCAAAATCCCACCAGAATAAAAATTCCCTCACCTGGATTTTGATGAAGTGAAGAAATGCAGCCTGAAAATGAGCTCAAACACCCTCAAATGCTGGTTTTCACCTCGTCCTGCTCCTTTTTTATCAAAACAAAAAAATACTGAACATGTAATTTGCCAACTTTCCACCCATCCAATCTCTCTGAGCTTTCCCAGGATTCTTTAGAAAGGGAAATTTAATCACGTGTTGGGGATTTGGGGCTCCTCCAGATGTATTTTTTTAAGCACAGTTAAGACTTTTTTTGAACAATTTTGGGGTTCTGGGGAGACCTCGGGATCCCTCCTCACTCTATGTGAAGTTTTTGCCCCTTTCCAAACTTCCAGCTTTCATCCTCTTATTTAATTTTGTTTTTAAAAAAAGTCCTTTTAAAATTATTTTTAATCATAGATACTTTATCTCCTTTTTGTAATCAGGAAGAAAATAGATTATCTCTGTTTATTTGGGATTTTGAGGACTTTTTTTTGTTATTGTGAGGCTAAGAAAAATCATTATCATGTACTTTGGCCTTTCTTTCCTGGAAGAAAAAAAGTCCTTATACACAGGAATTCTACTTTTTGGAGAAAAAAAATAACCCTTTAAACCAGCATAATATTTAGTGGGGTTTCTTTATTTCTTCTAAAAAGTTCTTATCTTTGGTTTTTGGGATTTTTTTAAAGGGAAAAAACCCTTTTATTCTCTTTATTTTAAGGAAAAATTCTTGTTTCTTGTTTACCTGCCATTTTAAAAGTATTTTTTTGCAGGAAAATTCTTTATTATCAGTCTCCTTTTTTTCTTCTTATTTTTCTAAAGGAAAATAAGCTTCATTTCCTTGTATTTTAAGAAACCTCATTTTCCCAGTTCCAGATGGGTTTTGTAAAGCTCTTTGAAGTTGTGTTATTTGTTTTTTTTTTCTTTTGTCCAGAAGCTGGGCTTGGACTTGTCCAGAATCCTCAGCTGGGACTTCTCTCATTAATTCTGTGAAAAAAACAGACAGATTTGGGTTTGTTTCCCTGGAGACAGTGGACAGGGGTTGAGGGGGCAAGGATCCTGAGGAATTCACTGGATTTTTGGGGGGGGGCCCTGGAAGAGAGTCAGCTGGGAAGTTCCCCTCACCCATGGGTGTCCCACACCTCTCGTGGGACCCCACCAGTGGCAAGAGCCACCCGCCCACTTCCAAATTCTCCAAAATTCTGGGGTCAGTTTCTCTACCCACCCTCCTCCAGCCGGGTGTGATGAAGAGTTTGTGGTCAGAGTTTAATGCTCGCACCAACTCCTCAACCTCGCCCAGTCCTTGCCCTGCAAACGTCCCCAGGACATTCCTGCAAGGGATAAAGTTCTGTGTGATTTTGCTGGGGAGAGCCAACAACATCAGTAAAACTCTGCCAGGGCCCTTGCAGGGAGAGGCAGCAGAATTCCAAGGAAAGGTTAATGCTGGCAGTCACTTGGTGTCACTGCTCTCAGTGTCTGGTGACAAGCAGTGTGAAAACCTGACGGTGTGGAATTTCTTGTTCTTTGTATCTTAGTGCATCGTGGAGAGCTTTGTTTGGTTTGGGGCTGGTTGGTTCTGTTTTCCTCCCTGATTTAAGACTTTATCACAACACGTGGCTTTTACCTGCGCTGCTAATGCTGGGAGGAACCGCAAAGTTGTGCTTGCTAGAAATCTTGCTAAATGCTGGTTTTTTAAAGCTTACTTGCATTACTGTCTTCTTCTCTGGGGACATGACTGCTGAATGGATCATGCCCATTCTGTTTAGTGTCAAATACTGGTTTTCCTTTTCTCAAGATTGGACTGAACTTTCAGTTCAGGTAAGAGATTGACATACGTAGTTTGAATTAAAATAACTGTTCTCTTCTGAAATACAGTTGCTTCTTTTTATCCACTGTGAGAAACCTTGCTGGCCTCATAGCCACAGGTGCCTGGGAAAGGCACAGTCTGGAGAGTCATGTGTTTCAAGGCCACCCAAAATTCTGGGTGGATCCCTTACTGAGTATTCAACATTTAGCTCCTGAAGAAGTCTGACTTAAATGGCACGAATTCTGTCTGCTTGGAAAACTGTCAGTTTAAACACTGGAAAGCAGAAGTTTGGATTCCCATTAGTTTTAAACCTTGGCCTTAGAACATGGTGCTGTGAATATTTGTTGCTGTGTTTGGCCTCATGAGGATGTTGTTGTTGTTGTAATTTCATACAAATGGAACCAGCAAGAGTTATAACAGAGAAAGAGAACACCCTTCCCTGCCTCTTCCCTCTGGTACTGATCAGAGAACACTGGATTTAAGCCTCACTCCCTTATGCCTCAGCAGCTGTGACCCTATACACAATAATTTCTTTATTTTTCTGGTTGGGGGGAGGAAGCTGACATGCCAGCCACGCTTTCCTTCTGGAACCTTCACTCCACAGCATTCCAACAGGGTATCCTCTGTCACCTTCCCCCAAAGCCTCTGGAAAGGGCTGTGCACAGGGCTGTGATGCAGGACGTGGTGAAACACTGATCTGATCCGATCTGATCTGACCTGATGAGGCAGCTCCGGCGTTTCCTTTCCTGCCCTGCTAATGATCTCTGCACGCAAAGTGCTGCCCGAGGATCGTCTGTCCCGCCCGAGGGCAGCCTGGCTCGGGAGAGGCAGGCAGGTTTGAGCCCGGGTGCCCCGGGCGTGGCAAGGACAGCCTGAGCCTGTGACGGTGCCAATGCCATCGGTTGTGGGGCTGGTTTTTCAGTGCAACTTAGAGAAATCTCAGAACAGGCTTTAGGTTTTCCCAGGAGAGAGCTGCTTGCCTTTCCAAGGACAGCTCTGCGAGGAATTTCATATTCTCAGGCAATGGACTGATAAAGGTTTTTGTAAACTTCCCTTATTTTACAAATATCCCTTTTGTTTACTTTTCCTTTACTGCTCATTCTCAAAACATTGTTCTCTGCCTCAGCCCAAGGGGTGGCAGAGAGGCGTTGTGCCACCTGGGCAATCATATAGTGGTTTGCGAGTGATGGTATAAAAAAGACGTCGTGTTACAATAAAGGAGAGAAGCCTTTTGATCTTAACAAATGTTGGAGTCTCATTCCATGCATCCATAATCGGTCACAACAATGGGTCACGGCTGCGGACAGCTGCCGGCTGCTGCACCGAGCCACACCACCCGGCCGGGCCCCGCACGCTGCTTCTCCCTGTCTGACTCCTTCAGGAAACCTGCTGGGCATGCCACCAGGCTTTCCAAAAAGACTCTGCAGGCCCCCGTGATGCAGCACAGCCCCTCTGCAGCAGCAGGAGCTCAGCGATGGTTCGGTGTTGCACTGAGTTTATTGCATTGATGTCTATCAGTGCAGGTTTGTAGTGAAAATTCCTGTGTCTGCTCTCTACTGGTGTCTCCGTCTCTGTTTGCTTTTAAATCCCTGTGCTTAAATTTCTTGTGCCCCCTAATTAGTACAGAGAGAAAGAGACACTGAGAACACCTCCCTGGTTGACACTTGGGTTTTATTTATCATTAGTTCCATTAAATCTTTTTGCAATGAGCCTTCAGAAAGAGAAGGAAATGCAAGGAGACACACAAAGAAGCTCATTTACAGCTTTGCAATAAAAATCTGAGCACATATTATTAAATTTTAATTCAACTGGCTCATCATACTTAAGAAAAGAAAGTAAAAGAAAAACATGAAACATGTTAAAAAGAACAACCATGAATAATCTATTTTAAATGGGCTTCTATGTGACTGCTCCATCAAAACTAGCATTCTTTTTTGTTAGCAGAGGCTCATTTTAAAAAAAATTCTACCCATAAAATGAGAAAGGGTACAAAATTTGCTAGAGCTAAAACTCAGATTTAAAAAAGAATATAAAATTTCAAAAATTCCACTTTCATTCCCTTACTTATTTCAAGAAATAACAATTTCCAATGCCTAAAATAGTTTTATAAAAGCAAAGTAATATATTTTTCTTTTTAAAAGTGAAATTGACATAATTTAGAACAACTCCATTTGTTTTAACATTTATTTGATTTCAAAGCTTAAAGATTTTAAACTACAGTTTTCTTGGCAAAAAGCCCCCAACTCTGAATTAGCAAAGGATTTTAATAGGTGCAAAACCATCAGAACTCAGTTCTACATTAAGCTGGAACAGATGGAAGGCTTTGAGCACATCCTGATACTGACAGTATCTCCACTTTCCCATGTGTGTGTGGCTTTACATGCAACCATTTCAGTCCTGGATCTGAACCACACGTGGAAACCAGTCAAGAAATAAAGCTGGTCTATCAACAGAACATAACATTTTAGGGTAAAATTTCAAGTATTTACCAGGCACTTATCTGTGACTGAATTATATTTGTATTAGGATGCATCTGAGCATCGTGGCATGAATTAACAATCTGCCAAGATGACAGCTGTATCATGCTCTGGAAAGTGGACCAGCACTGCATTAGAAAGGAATTTTATTTGCTGCCAGCAGTATCCAGCCACAGTTGAGACTAAGAAGCTCAAATTACACAGCTAACTTATTCTGAGAAGCTATTTATTTTGATCAGACTGTAGCTTCCTTTTGTGATGACACTGAACACAATGCACTCAGGCTTTCTACAACCCAGGAAAGCATAAGAGCAGCCAGGTAAAGAAGATCTTATCAAAAAATCATGTTGACCATTGACCATTTAAGATGCACAGTGGGTTAGAAATAACATTTTCAGAAGAACTAACTTTTCTTTTTTTTTTTAATTCTAAGTATTGGTGAGATCTGGTTGAAAAAAGCTTTGCCTTGGAAAATTTTGTGGGAGAGAACTTCAGCGTTCTCCACAAAACAGATGGGGAAGGTCATGGATATTGTACATCTTTCTTCCTCTTTTTTCTTTTTTCCTCCTGCCAGGCAATCAGATCTGCTTAACTGTGACTCACACAACCTTTTTGTTGCTGCTTTATGCATTATTTGCGCCACTGGTGTTTTGTTTACTTCTTACAGCCTGACAGCAGGCTTTGAACTGGGACTAAAGTTTAATTGAGCCTGTGTACAATTAAGAGGGACAAGCAGATTCATCCTTTTTTTTTAATGAGGGAGGGACACTACAGGGCTGCTATGGTGTCTGGCCTCTAAGATCTCCAATTAAATCAAACACGATATCCAGTAACTTAGGATCTAGAAAGCCAGATTTCCCAAGTTTTGTGCAGATGTTTAATAGGATATAGAAGAGCAGATCTTGTGTGAGTGTATAGTTCTGGCCTTCAACTTCTTTTCTGCCTGTCTAGCCCTAACACAAATGGTCTAGTCCTCTTGTGGAGAAATGTCTCTGTTCAGTTTCATGCAGCTCATGAAAATGAGGAGAAGGGGAAAAAGACTTAAAACTTAGTGCTATCTCAAGTGACAAGAACACCTATGACAATGATTAAGTGCCACCTTAAAGGGATGTTCCCCTGTCAGAACCAGACTCTCCCTATCCTGCGATGGCAGGAATTTGGTTACAAAAGCATGCATGTCTTTGTCCTCTATGAAATGTTAAAGACCAGCTCTAATTTTAACATCAACACGACAGACAATCTCATGTATCTTTTATTATAAATCCTTTTACATCTGGTGTCTTCCTTTACTCTTACTGACAGATTCCCGTGTTCAACACAGTGTTCGGCTTTGACTCATGACATGGTAAAATGCTTCCAGAAGTGTACTGCTGTCTTCTACCATCAAAATAGCCTCTGACTTCCCTAGGTGGTTACTGTCACCTCATCTTCAATTTCCTTGAAAGTTCAGGTGCCCAGAAACTCCTGGGGTCAGCTAACTCTCAGAGTGGCTTCCCATACTGACAAAAGCAGTCTGTCTGTGTAGGGCTGAGCCCAGGGGAGCAAAGGTGAGTCAAAGGTGTAGAGGGAGACCTTTCTGAAGAATTACAATTCTGAGAAAAATTTTAAAAACACCATTCAGAACATCTGTGCCAGCCATGACTGTTAAATAAAAAAAAAAGTAATGTTCCTGCACTGAGCTGAGGTGGAGATTTCTTTCTGACAACACGTATAGGGCTGTGTTTCAGATCTGGGACCAAAAGAGCACAGACAACACACAGGTGATTTATTATTGCTGAACAGTGTGTGCACAGCATCTACACCTCCTTTGCTTCTCTGTGCTCTCTCAGGGAGCAGGCAAGGTTTAGAAAAGTGATGGGATTTGGCACAGCTGGGATTCAAAGTGGCTCAAAGCAGTATCCTGTATCATCCAGGACCGTGCTCAGAGGTGAAACTGCAGAAGATGGAGAGGAACTCTTCCCTAAGTAGCCACTTCTTGGAGACTGTGTGGGCCCCAGTTTGCTAGTGGGAGGTGGGTGAGTGACTGACTTTGCATCACTTTTCTTTTTACTTTTTTTTATTCCCTCCTCATTTTTAAGATGGTTTTTACCAGAACCCATGAGATTCTCATGCTTTTGCCCTTCTGATTCTCTTTCCCACCCCTCTGGCAGAGACAGAGCAAGCAAATGACTGTTTACACTACAAGGAACTTACCCAAATGAAACAGAATGAAGAAAGACCCTCTTTCATTAAAAAGCCTGAGGGAAATAAAAGGCCAACAGAGGAACACTGGAGTGAGTACAGAAACGTTTCCCAGCTGTGCTTGATGTTGGTAGCTACCTCACAAACTTTTGAAATTGACCTTCTCTAGTTTTCGGCAATAGAATTTTGGCCTGATTGTAACACCAATATTCCAGTCTTGACAAGCAATATAACCAGGAATTTATCTGTAATTGCTGACTTTCTACAGGCAGTGTAGTACTCTCAAGTTATCTGTGTTTTGGGAAATTATGGATATTACTTAGGTCAAGCCAAAATTATGCTGACCAGAAGTAACACAAGGGTGTATGTACATTAGCATGTACTATAGAGCAAAAGGAGCAGATCTGCACAACAAAACATTCAGGGCTGACATTCACGTCACACAGATTCAGGGTGTTCTATTTAGATTAACCCTAGCCTGGTCATGTGGTCTGAAAGGCTGCATGAGGTGAAGTATTTTAGGAGACCCCCTGGATGTCCAAATTTGGTTAAGCCTTTTCCAGAAAAAAAAGCACATCATCACGTTCTGAAAGGGCTCCATTAAATGAATGAGTGTGTCATACAAGGACATGACATGACTGGGAAATTCACTCTTGAGCCCAGCTGAAGTGGTAATACACCTGTGTTATCCATAAGGAGATACGTAGTTCCAGAAATTATGTTACTTTCTTCTGAAGCCACAAGTAATACTGATTCCTTTCACTAAAATTTTAATTAAGGCTCACAAAATGTAAGCCATAATGTACTGCAATTGATTTTAAGAATTCATGAGG
Organism: Irena cyanogastra; assembly: GCA_013397155.1. Taxonomy (NCBI): domain Eukaryota; kingdom Metazoa; phylum Chordata; class Aves; order Passeriformes; family Irenidae; genus Irena; species Irena cyanogastra. The sequence continues at coordinate 30,122 of VWZV01003814.1, read as the reverse complement.
ATCTACAGTAATGGGCAGCAGCTTTTTTGTCTGGGGTGAGCCCTGTGGTCTTTGCACAGGTCCTGCCTTCCTGCCACCTGACATTTGGGAGACATTACTTTCCAGAGGTCTAAAAAGGCTGGCCAGATTTACCTACCTCATTTGTGCTTCTCTGCTGTTATGTTTTTGTTGTGCTCCTGCTGAGGGAAGGGCTGTTGGAAAGCAATGAACTGATCCTGCATCCAGGCGAGGGTGCTGCAGGGCAGGACACAGCGGGCCTAACCACGGCTTCCAGGGTGACTGCTGGAAGAGATTTCCAGGGGATCCAGCTGGACAGTGTTCTCCTCAGCAAACAGTAGGATTCAGCTGGGAACGTCCAGCCTAAAGTCACTGAGCCATACTTCAGTCAGATGAAATGTTTGTGGTCACTGGGAGAACACGTCTGGCAGAACACGTCTGAGATTAGTATCCTGAAAAAACAGGAAGTGCACTGGAATTTTTTTATTAGCCTTTTTTTTTTTCCCCACTAACTTGTGTAGAATGTCTGAGAGAGAATTTAAACAAAGAACTTGTGTTGATGTCTCCTTGGCTTTTTCTCTGTTAAATGTATCCTTTTCCAGCTGCTGGGGAATGTGAGGCAGCGCCAGAGAGCAGGGCCTTGTCCCAGAGCTCTCTGGTTGCCACAGGTAAGGGAATTCAGTCATCAAGTTCCTCTCACAGTGCCATCAATACCATGATGAAAACAGACTTTTTGGTCAGTAAAATAACATTTTTGATAAGAGTTTAGGCCAGAGAAATTATTTTTTCCACATCTCTGCAAGAAGAGGCAGGTTTTGACTATCAGTTTACAGCATGATAAAGCAACCAGAGCTGGAGCAACCTCAGAGTTCCTGGAAGTGGCACCAGACTGTAAATGTGGGTGTCCACCTAGGGCTGGCAGATACCCCTGGGGGCTCTACAGAGATCCCAGTCCTAAAACATGCAACTTCTGCAGGGTGGGATATCCCACCCTCCTGTGAAGGCAGCAGGGTCTTGCACAGTCAGTCTCAATGCCTGCTGATGTCCGCATATTTTCAGTGTCACTCCTCTAATAAGCATTAATTATTTCTGCGTATAGCTCTTTCAGTAGTTACCACAGAGTTATTCTATTTTACACATGGCAGAGGAGGTTAATGACCTGGAATCTCACAAGCACTGTATCATAATTATGTCAGTCATTAAACTTCTAATGGTGTGTTTGAAATATGGGAGAGGCAAAAGCTCGTCTTGCTGCTCTCCCATGCTCCAAGCTGCCTTGTACATTTTCATATTCGCTGAACTCAGGAGAGGCCAAGGATGTTAAACTCCATGTAGAAATGAGGCTGGCAGATCAGTGATGTGTTTCATCTAATCTCTCGCCTCTGAAATTAGCTACATTTGTAGGGAGAGTTATTGTGATGTCTAAAGAGTGGCCTGGCTGGCGAGTCAGGATGTGCTGGCTCCATTCTCCCCAGTCAGTGGTTGGTTTTACACCTGTGGATGTGTCACTCCAGCCTTTTGTGTCTCTATTTCTTCTGCCATGTACCTTCCTTAACGACTGCAATTGAATTAATTTCAGCACAAAGCTGTAGGATCAGGACCACGAGCCTCTGGTTTGCTGATGTTGTACCAAAAATCCTTGCAAAGCCAGAGAGGCCACGAGTTAGTGACCACTTGCAGTGCTTCTAGTAGTGCAAAACTGTTGTGGTGTGGGCACCTGGATATATCCTTACTGTCAGCTTCCTTTTACCACTACTAAACACATAGGTAAGTTTTCCCTGAATTTTACATCCAGTGGCAGTTCAGATTACTTTCTCAGCCACAGAAATTGAAAGCTGCTGAGGAATTAGCAGGGTGGGTTTCACATTTCTGTCAGCCTGCTAAAGGTTTTGGGCTTATCACAAATTCTAATTTTGAAATATCGATTTAAAAAAACCAAAACATAAACAACATACATCTTCACTGAAGCACTTCCTTTCAGTTTTTAAATTTCAGAAGCATAAAGAGGAAAATCTTGAAAACACATCTTGTTTGCCAACATGTGTGAGGACATTAAAGTGAAAAATAATTGTGATATGATATTTAAAGAAAGCAAACTTGTTCATTTATTTTTAACATTCTGTGGTTTATTTGTTTTTAATTAAGTTTTTACTAAAAATTTTGTTTCCTCCATAGCTTTCAGTTTCTGTGGTTGACAACCATAAACCACATTTTTGTGGATTAAAAACTCAAATATTTTTTAACAATAGTGAATAAATTTACTACTCTAAATTAACAGATTATACTAAATAAAGTGTCTTATTTACTGTAGCTATTATTTATACAATTATCTAAATAAATATTCAAATATTAATTTTAAGCACATTTCTTTGATCAGTGGGTTTGCTTCACATTTTCACTGAATTCAAAAGTCATTCTTGTAACTACACAAAATGGATCAGAATTTTCTGGAAGTTTTGGGATAAAACCTCAAAGTTCACTTATATGAAGGAGAACAAAGGAAAAAAAGGTTCTCTGGAGAGAAGTTATGAAAGAAAAGCTAAGGAACAGAATGCATTTATAAGCAGCAGGGATGAAACACTGACAATGATACTATTGAAAGATTCCTGCTAACAAGACCACTCCCAATATATAAATATGTTTAAAATGGCTTCTTGGTATTCCCACTAGTTGTAGATATCATCAGGAAAATAAAAAAGCCACAAATAAAATTATTTTGAAGAGTTGGGGTTTTTTTAAATGTTACTGATTTATGTTTTCATGTAAAAAATTTTATTTCTTATTTTGATTTTTTAAACGCTATATCACAGAATAGTTGCTGGTTTTCTTAGGAAAACATTAATTTTAAGACTAAAGCTCAAAATTGTCAGAAAAACTTGGTAACTTATCTTTTCCCATTGTGATTCCTTTCCCAAACAATTACATGCTTTGTGCTTTTATGCTGACTTGAAAACAACAACAACAACAACAACAACGAAAACCCAACAAAACAAAACAACAACAAAAAATACACACAAAAAATTCAACCTAACCCAACCCAACCCCCCTGTCCACTCTAAAGTTTGGAGATAATTCCCATAGCACTCTTCATCTTCATCACCTTTATCCACAAGTTTTTACAAAGAGTTCCATGACCAAATTTCTGTGCACTCAAATGTTTGGTTAAAAATCTCTGCTGGTATGAACAAAAACCAAAACCAAGACCAAAACAAAAACCAAAACCAAAACCAAAACCAAACCAACCAAAAAAAAAAAAAAAAAAGCAAAAAAGCACTTTCCATCTTGGGGTTTATTGTCAAGTATTGTTAATGTTTAATTTTAACTACGTTAATCTGTAAGTTATGTGGCAAGGGCACAATGGTGGCACAATGAGACCAGATAAATACACTGAATAATCCTCTGACACATTTGATGATGTTTGGAGTTGGTTAGGTTTCAGGTGCTTTTTCTGTTTTCACATAAACTATTTAGGAAATCCCATTAAGGAGAAAAGTAGAATGATCTGCTCTGAAATGTCAACTTTTTCTTTGGTGAAAAGCCTACCTTGGGGGTCAGAAATGTACTCCAGCTCCTGTTTCACATGCCTTAGGAGTCCTGTAGAATTATGAAATATTCTTTTCCATTTCCCCTTAGTAATCAATCACAGCAAGCGTGTGCCACTGCATTGGTATTGGTATTTACTCTGCATCTAAATCTGCAAAAACACAGTGGTAAATTACATCTTCTTTATGTGCATAACAATGATGTAATCTTGCTACTCAAATTTCACTTCTCTGAAACATCCCTGCCTTGGGTTGTTCCCTGAGCAGTGTAATCAGCAAAAGTGGGACTTTTGTAAAGTAATTGATTAATTGACACAGTCAGAAATCTGCACCTTTCATAATGAACTGATAATTCCTTGAATGAGATGTGCCCTGTGCTTGTGAAATTTCACACTTCAAGCAGTTAACCAATACTGTGAGAATGAGTAGTGTAGTGTGTTGCTATTCTTCCTAATTCTTATATTTTTATTATCTACACATTTTTCAGCTACATCTGATAGTGCAGGAATGTGGCCAAAAGCGTTCTTTGTCAGCTTTTATTTTCCTTTCTTTGCACAGCTTCTTTATTTCTAGCTAGTCCTCTAAGGTCGTTTCATCTGTGTTTTTCTTCTATTCTGCTTTTGTAGGCATAATGCTGAATCAATCTTACAATGGAATGAAAACCCCCAGAATATGTTTTTTTCCACAAATTAACAGAGTACACAGGATTTTTGAGTACTTTCCTGATGAATAATGTAGCTGATTTGACAGCAAAACTCAAACTATGGCATGCCTTGATGAGAAAGCGAAAACCTAAACTCTCCTAGAAATATTACAGTGGTAATATTACAGTGGTTGTTTCTTCCCCAAGATTTTGTATTTTTTTTCAAAACTATGAGCAGGATTTATATTGCAAAAGGGAAGTAACCCTGGAATTTCTGATAAAAATTTCTTACAACTCCATTTTTTAATGAATAGCTGAGTGTTTCAGACCCATTAGAGGAAAATCTGCTGCTGCTCTCTGAAGAATAATTCTTCTCTTGGGCTGTGAAATTAGGAATTCAGCTACTTGAGGACATGGGTCTGCAATTCGCAATTAATAACTTTTTGGTGAGTCATGATTGGTTTCATTTTATGCTTATAAAAATATGTGAGCTTTCAAAGATATTTTAACCTTCATTTTTCTTTTGGTGTATAGCTGTGTCTGAAGTTTATTGGTAAAGCTGTAACTGTAAATATTTGTCAACTGGCAATTTGCACTGCATAAGTTAATTACCTTCACTGTGTTATTTACACTCAGTAACGAGACACTTTCTAAAACTAATTAGATGTCCTTGCTTGCTTGCAAAAATCTTTTAAAGGCATTTATAATTCAATGTTCACTGCTTTTTCTATGTCATCCAGTATCAAAGAGGAGCCAAAGCACCTATTTTAGGTGCCTCTTTTAGTAGAAACAGAACTATTTCCACTTTCTGTTCAGGGACTGGTTGTGTTACTCAGCTTCAGGCACATTGTTTAATATTTGCTTTAATCTGGTGACAATAAAGAGGTTTCTGCTACAGGAAATTGTAGGAAAAAAGGCATATTAAATTGTTTTTCTTCATTGACCAGCACCAAGGAAGACACAATTCCTGTACACAGGGGCCAGTTTGCAAATGCAGCATAGTTTGGTTTCAGAGAGCAAAAGGAATGACCTCTAGTGCACTGTGTAATTACCCTAATTTACCTCTATTCCTTAATTAAAACTGTGTCATTTCTCATAGCTTTTGCCTTGTGGAAAAACATTTTTCTGCTCAATCTCAACAGAGGAAGAGTAATTTACTTTCTGTACATGTTTTGATGACAGGCACACTATAAATATTGGGATTTCTTCTTAAACTTGATAACTTCACATGCTTTTGATACCAAAGTCATTCTGCTGGATGTTTAATTAGAGGACATCAAAGAGGATTATTTACATTTAATTCTGTAGTTAGTGTTTGGCCTTCTGAGTTTTATGCCAGACTTACAATACAACATCCACGCTGTCTGGCATTAATTTAACTTGTAAATAATTTATGTAATTAATTTATTTGATAAGCCTCCCTGTCTCATTTTATGACTTTGTTCTCAACCAAGCTGGTGAAATCTAGCTGCACTGGCAACAGGCTCAGCAAAAATAAATACTTTGGAAGTTGTATCAGTGCCCCAAGATGGGTGTGACAGGTGGCACGTCTTGTCTGATGCTTCATAAAGCTTAACTGCTTGCAAAGAAAGTGTTAGCCATAAGTACAAAAATGACTTCTAGGCTTGAATAATTAATTAATAATTATTCCTTGAAAAACCTTATGGGATATGATCCTAGACTTACTGACCCTGGGACCTCAGCTGGCATGGTCAGTCCTATGTTGCCAAGTTCCCTGGGACTCCCAAAGTCTCGCAGCTCCGGTCTAAAGAGAAATTGTGTCAGGGCCATCATGGGCTGCTCCAGCAGGGAACAGAATGTCAGATACAGTCAAGAGGAAGTTCAGGGAAACAACTCGTCTGATATGATGGCAAAAAAATTTGCCAACTCAGTAATTTTTTGTTTTTCTCATTATTTAAATGGTGACATCCATGAGATCTTGTCAGTCTGTCTGTTATTTCTTTCATACAAAGGCTGGTGGGTTTTTTGTTTATCAGGCATGGCAATTTCAAACCACTGTCGTGACAAAGTCTTTTTCCCTTTGCTCATTGAGTGCAGGGCAGCATCCAGACTTTGAGAGGACAGCAAAAGAGAATTTTTAGATAAAATTCTGAGGGCAGGTTGAACCTTTTTATAGCAAACCTTCCAGTCTCATCCTTGCTTCCAGCTCTTTGCTGGCTCATCCTGCTGAAAATGTTTTTTGGGCTTCATTGTCCAGTGGAAAGGAGAGTTTATGTGCAGAAGGGGTGCACAGGATGATGGAGGTGGTAACAGCACTTGTTTTAAAGGGATTTCCAAGTATGTTCTGATTGTATGCAGGTACCTCTGAATTCAGAGTATTTATTCTCCTGGAAGAACTCTAAACTGGTAAATCCTGGGTCTCTGCTCCAGCTGCTTCCCCAGCCCATCCCAACATTGGCTTCCATGGTGGATGAGTCCAGCTGCAGAGCATCAGTCCTTCAGGGGAAAGGCAAACAAACACCTCAAAGATCCCCTGTTCGACATGCAGCCCTCCTCTTGAAGTCCTCTGCAGGTGTTGTCTGTGAATGTCAGAAGGAGACCAGGGGAGGGAGGAAACCTGGGCATGAGACTCCAGCAATCAGCAGTGTTTTCGCATTGCTGCAAAGGGAACTCTCACCACAATATCCAGACCAGCTGTTTTCAGTAAATAACGGCTTCCTTTTATGGCCATGGCTCAAGCAGCGTGGCACATGGAACTCTGAACAACGGAGGGAAATAGGAAAAATAATAATCACTTACCCAGACAGAAAACAGCAAGTTGGTTGAGTTCCCAAGTGATTGCCGTGTTTGTACTGGGAGGAAATAGTGAGTTTTACATCCCTCAGCTGATTCAGAATACAGTTGAAGAATATGTCTGAAAAGGCAAACAAAAGACTGAGGAAACCTGCCCTATGGCTGGGCATTTTTTTCCAAAACGGCAGAATTAGGTCAGAAGCTGTGGAATGGATGGGGTTATAACTGCTGCTTTTCACTAACTTCACTGAGAACAGCCTCTAAAGTGTTGGTTCCACAGCATTCAAATGCTGAGCCAATTAAATTAATTTAATATATTGCATAAATATTATGCACTGATTTAGACAGGGGAAGAGGAAATTTACTGACCTCATATTCTAAACACTAAACCACTGGAGCTGGGTAGAAAAGAGTGTGCTCCTGATCCTCAATTCACAGATTTATTCATTTCTTCATTATTTTAGTGAAGCAATGGCTTGTGGTGTAAAATACATTCTGTAGAGTCCCATGATGAGACAATACAGCAGGGTAGTGTGTTGGGACGGATGAAAGTTTGACAAGAAAGTTTAACAGATGTGTGCTTGGCAGAAAGATTTCTGAATGTAGACTCTAAGAGAGAAATAGAGATGGAAGCAAGTTTTGATATAGAAGAATAATAGATGTGTAAATTGACAATTGCTGAGCCAGTCTCACTGGATAACTAGGGAGGCAAAGGGTATGTTAGATGCAAGGGGGTTTTTATGACTTAGAGCAAAGGATAAGCTGGCCACAAACAAAAAATTGTTTTTCCCAAGCAAAAAGATTCCACAGGCAAACATGACATGTCGGTGGGGCAAGTAGAATAAAGGTCTCAGAATTTTCCACTGCAAGAAAACTGAAAAACAACTTCTAGCTTCAACTGTAACTACTACTACATACTAACTTTTTGTGATTGGAGAATAGTAACATGAATATGGTAATTATAGTAGCTATGGCTATAGGTAATAGTAAAGGTATAGATTGGTTGTTATGTATTAAGATGCTCAGCAAAGAAAAGTATATAACTGTAACCAAAATTAAAGGGTCTCCAGATGTGTCTGCAGCCGGAACTGACAGCTGTAGGCACAGGCTCTGTCACCCACAACCCTGGGCTGCTGCAACATCTTGGACACAATAAACAGAATTTTAAAGAGCTGCCTGAAGCCCCACGTCAGGACTGAGCATCCATCAGGACTGATGACAGCAAGGGGCCCCACACAATCGAAGTGGCAGCACTGCCCTGGATGGGCAAAGCCCTGGGAATGATTTTGGGTGGGAATCAGAGAAAGCCTTTGCCCAGCTGCCGTTGGCCCTCCTGAACAAATACCCAATGTGAGCCAGTGACTTTGAAGATCTGGTTCTTGCAGCAGGCTTCCACAGCACTGACCCCTGATGTTCCATAGCAGAGGCTTGGATACCTGGCTGCCTGGAAAACCAGCAGGCCAGGCAAAGGGAGAAGCAGGAAGGATGATACAAACTGAATTTCCTGAGAGGTTCAGGTGCCATTCAGTGGAGACCAACGAGATCCTCAGTGAGAGAGACTGAACAGCAAAGTAAGGGAGTAAGGAGCTGCTGTTTGTGAGGAAGGAACTTCTGCCTCCTGCAAATGAGAAGTGCATGTTCTGATGATAAAAAGGTAAGTCCAAACTGGAAAGTTGCCAGCTGAGTGAAAGAAGGGTTTGTTTTTTTTTTGACAAAGCAGAAGTGGAGTATTTCAACTCAAGTAATGATTAACTATTGTGAGTGTTTCCTGAGTTGTATTTTCAGCAAGTATTACTGAGTTTAGATTCACAACATGTCACTGTCTCAGGCAAGAGCTTTTACTGCTCCCAGCTTGTTGCTGCAAGGACTCTCTTTCAGCTAGTCAACATCTTTTGAAGAAAGTGAATGGACAGGTATGAATTCAGAAATATTTCTGACGAACTCTTGCTGCACAATCAAAGGATTTTTAAAGATCAGTTTTTCAATTGAAAAATGTGATGGCATTGTAGGTATTCTCTACACAAAATATAGATTTAAAGTAAATATATTTCTGAATCTCTTTGGAATAATATCACTCTTCTTGCCCCTGCTCTGCAGTGTTAAGCATTGGTGGAAACCTAAAAAAAATCAGCACTCAGCTGTTTCCATGAAGAAATTTTTCCTAAGGGATGTAGACGGAAATGCTTTCTGCTCAGCTAAATATGTGAAATTTGAACATATACAAAGAAATGACCAAATTATTCCTGAGAGTTACTTAGTGTTTTATGAAGGAAATCAATTTCTGTAACATGTTGACAGTGGCTTATTGCTTGTTAATATATTTAAAAGGCACTTGAGAGACAATTGGCTGCATTGACTGCAGAGGAAAAATTTATTACCTGTAGCACAAGATGGGGAGGATTGCAGGTTGCCCAAGTATTGGTTACTTTGAATGGACTCAGGCTCAGTCTTTTTAAAGTGTTACTAATGGAAATTTAGATTGCAGCTGTGTGAAATGAATCTATTGGACTTCTTTTTAAATTAATCTATTGGCCTTCTTTCTACAATGTACAAGCTCTGTGCTAATTGGGTAAAGGTTTCTTGTTACAACTCAATCTGCACCAGGGATGTTCAGGAAACAGACAAAATGCGCTGTCAGACAGGAAGAATTTGGGGTATTGTAACTACAACTGCAAAAAAACCCCAAACCACCACCAACAAAGTTTTGCCATGCCCAAGCACACAGCACTTACTGGGATGCAGGGGCTGCAGCCAAACTGGGCCCCCCCTTTGCATCCCTCCAAAGCACCCCTGTCCTGCAGAAAATGTCCCCATGGAGCCCGTGGTGTCACGGCTTTGTCAGCATCAGGCTGAGATGGCCCCAGGCATGGCCCTGCAGCAGCTGCAGCCAGCTGAGGGCTGTCTGTCCATCCCCAGCGTCCCAGCCCTTTCCAGAGCCACCCCTGGCACTGGGTCTGGCACTGCTGGTCTCCAGCTGTGGGGGGACCAGTGCAAGCAGCACAGAAAGTTCCCTGCTCCACGCTGCAGCTCCAGGGACTGGCGAGCCCACGGCCCCTTGGGTGCAAAGCCACTCAACCAGGTCACACCAGCCAGAAGCACAAATCCTCATGTATATGCAGTCCACTTTCCTTGAGGAACTCTTAATTTTATAAATCTCTCTCTCTGGACAGTTAGGAACATCATTCTTCCTTCAGTCTTTCAAAATCCTGCCGAGCAGACACAGCTTTTTTCACCCTGTCTTGTTTCTTCTTCCTACTCCAATCCCCACCTGCTTTTCTTCATTATTCTTTTATCATTTGAGATAAGATTAATGATACTGGTGGGCCTGAAGTATTCTTGAAATAAATGGCTTCTTTTATTGTCCCATTCTAAGGATAATTTTGGATTTTAATCACTTGGGTTCTGCCTCTCAGCCACTCTGACAAAAGCATCCCTCCTGGATATATACAGTCTGTGAGATTTGTGTGAAGCTGCAAGTCACTTCAGTGCTGTTTACCACTACTCATCAATAAAATAAAAAAAAAATTTAAAAATCACCCAAGAAATATTTTTCTGTTGCTGTGATGAATGCTCAGTAGCTTCTCTGTATAAAATCAGACTCACTGTGAATGCCAAGAATTTTTTTTCAAAGGGGCGAAAGATTCTGCTTGCGCAGGGAGGTTGGATTAGATGACCTCCACTGGTCTCTATCAACCTTGCCCATTTTGTGTGATTTCATGAAAAGGAATGTTGGGTCTTCATAATTTTACAACTTCAGGGGGAAGAACCTGAACAAAATTTTTCAAAAAAGTTAACAGAGAAAGAAGCAGGGTTATTCCTGGTCATGGCACCATTTTAAAATTGGTTTCTGGTTTTTCTTTTTTCTTTACTTTTCCCTTCCAAACAGGAATAAAATCAAGGCCCTTAAAATTTTTTTTAGATAAGATAAAATAAATTAAATAAATTAAGGACATTGAACTGAAACATAGAGGGTTACACACACTTTAATACATAAAAAGTGTTCAAAAGAGTACTTGAGTGAAATCTGACAAAGTGCAAGATCAGAAATTACAGGTTCATGGCTTTGCTTTTATCTATTCTGAGCTCATTAGTTCACCACAGAGTAACAGAAATTAGAATCCAGTTTCCTCTGTCAGAGGCCAGGTTTTTCCACGAGCGGACAAGGAATATCTTCTTTCTTTCCTTTCCAGCATGACAGAAGTCTTCAGTTAAATTCCGTGTTGCCCCAAATCATCTTATCATCTCCAATTCGAGTTTATTCTTTGTCAGCACTTTACCTGGCTGGAGGTCAGCACTGCAGGACGAGATGGATGTTTCAGTACCTTGCACGTCTCAGATCACCTTGCTCTCTGCCACTCTGCCTTTTGAATGGAGGACATGTTGATTTATGACATTTTAGCCACAGACTCTGGTGACCAGCTGTACCTGCTGATACCAACCTTTTTATCTGCTCTGCATGTGGCAAGACATGGAGACACACCCAAAGGATCAGGACCCTAATTTTTAAAATGGGCTTTGTGCCAGGAGTGCAGTAATAGGAGAAAATTATTGTTGAGAAAAGGAGAAGAGATGGTGGTTTACCTTAATCATGTTGATGGAACAGCCAAAATTTGTTAAGGAGGAAGAGGAAGGGGAAGGGGAAGGGGAAGAGGGAGAGGAAGAGGAAGAAAAGAATGAGGAAGATGAAAAGGATGAGCAAGATGAAGATGAAAAGGAAGCAGAAGAGGAAGAGGAAGAGGAGAAAAAGGAAGATGAAGAAAATCAAGAGGAAGAGGAGGAAGAGGAGGAAGGAGGAAGGGAAGAAGTCCGTCTGAGCCACCAAAAGCCTCTCCTCATACTCACGTGACGTCAAGAGCCAGGTGTGCTTCACCTTGCTCATCCAAAATGGGAAAAAAAAAATTACTGTACTTTTAGTTATTAATCACAGGGTAGAAGGGATAGCAGGTATAACTTCACACCTGTTTTATATTTTCTGCAATATTAATCTGTTAGTGCTTCCACAAATCAATCAAAAGAAGTCCTGTGCTCATTTCCATCTGATCTATTGAAGGAATGCTGGCTGCCATTCCCTGGCAAAAAAGAACAATCATTTAGAAAGAGAGTGAAAACATTCTACAAAAGAATATTAATTCTTGAGAAATAGTGAAAGATAAGAAATCTTCTCTAGCCGTTACAAGGTTTTCACATCATGGGCCCTGTGCTGTCAGACCCTATAAATCCATTAGTACCAACAGCCACAGAGTGATAGCTGTCACTTCTGGTCCCTCCTCCTCTCTGTGAAGATGGAAGGGAAGGCATGCTGAAGAAAAATGACTACCAGGTCCCACGTGGCTATGGGCAGGCAGAAAACTCATCAAGTCATGGAATTTCATTGGTAACAGGATCCCTGCAGGCACTGTGGGTACCAGCAAGAAGGAAACACGCCTCCCTCCAAAGGGGTTGGTGAGTGAATGCCTGAGCAGGGACACAGCTTGCTCTGAGATGAAATTTCCCTTCCCCACTGGTGGATGTACAAGTGGCAGTGTCAGGGGAGCCCCACCAAGGCAGCACTCACTGCTGAGAGGATCATCTGAGATGTGTCTGCGTGTGTCTCTCCGTGACAGCTGCCACCCTGGCTGACGCTCCGCGGGCTCAACCGAGACACCCCTGCCACTTAGGCTACATAAAGACATAAAAACAGAGCTCCTGAGGTCCCAGCCAGGGAATTAGAGAGTCCTGCTGGGAGCCCAGCAGTCACTTGTCATCTGTGGAGGGGCTTGTCACACGCATTGCTGGGAAAGAAACCTGTCAGAGACTTGTACATCAACGCCACTTCAGCCCAGCTTCTCCTGCTGCCACTCTCTTTGGGATTCATTGGTGCAGCAAGACCTCATCTCACAGGTGGTGTATCTTAAAACTCTTTTCAAAATCCTTGGTGTATCAATGGAAAAATTCAATTTGAACACCACTATGAAGGAAGGAGGGTGAAAAAATTAAGCCAACAGAAAAAATAACATTAGGGAAGAGCTCAAATGCGAATATTGATCAAGACACGCACTTAAGCAGGCCAAGTCTGGTGTAGGTGAAGTATTTGCCCAGGTGTAGAAACGATTTCCAACTCATGTTTTTCACTGCCTGTTGCTTTGACTGGAGGATGAGTTTCACATAATTGGCAGAAATACTGAAATCAATTGCCTGATTTTGCCTGATACATCTGTGTATTTGTCTGCAGCTAAGAGAATGAAGACTGACAGGTGACATTCTCATGGTCTGACCTGTTTTAACATCCCATCACAGAAATAAATCCCATAACCCACAGAGCTGGTCCTGTCTGAGACTGACCACCATCCAAGGAAGACATCCCATCCCGTGTTCTTTGCTCTGTTGCCCTGTTGTGCAGATGCACAGTCCAGTTCCTTCTAGGTTTTGTTTTCAAGGAAATCCCTTCCACGGTGGGCATGGCAAGATGGGCTGGGGATCACATTTCTTCTGGTTTTCCTGCTATCCTTGCCAGTTCAGCCTGGCTGAAATGCAGCTATAGCAATTCCATTCCTCCTAGGGGTACTTCATAGGCCCTCAGAGGGAAAATGATTTGTGCACCACAGTGGCCCATAATAATCACTGCCAAGTACCTCTGAGGTGACAGTTCCACCCAAGGATCTCCTCTCGCTGGTGTCTCCTTGTAAGAATGTGCAAAACAGGTGCAGCAATTCAGATTCAAAACCTGCCTGAATGTTTAAGTAAAGACAACTCATTCCATATGTTTTCTCATATGCTTCCTGTGTAAAACATTAGTTGCAACATGGTTTAGACTTCCTGAACAGACCAGCTAACACAAAATTGTCTCCATCATAATACTCCTGGAAAAAATATTCTAAATTTATTGCTTCCCTATGATTTTAGTTCACGTTCAGGGAAATTAAGTCAGAAACTTGGCTGTTTTGCATCTCTAGGGCACTGTAAACAACAAATTCACTTTTAATAAATAATAACACAGGCTGAGAAAGTATAAGACTGGGCTCTGAGCTAATATAAATCATAGCAGATATATGGAAATTGAACTCTGCGGGTTTACATCAGCTAATGGGTCTGACCCAGGATTTATGTAACACAGTTACATAAATCTCTTAACTGAGGACGCATACTCATTTTGTAGAAATTCACCAATTCACCAACTAGTGTATCAACTCAAAGAGCAATTAAGTGTCTGGCAGCCTCACAAAAACTTTCTTAGATGTTCCTTTAGCTGCAAAACCATGCCACCTTTTTTGCAAAACACACCCATAAATACCCATTCAACCTGTAATTGACTCTGCTGTGCTCAGAAGAGAACAATCTCCAGACAGCTCCTCACTGCAGACAAAAATAAGACAAATGGTCAGTCTCATAACAGCAGAGTTGTCTAGACTGAGCAAAATTACCTGGACCAAAAAACAGCAAAAAATCTCAAGGTTATCAAACTCCCTTCATGCCCTGTTGCTTAATCCCACTGTGCACACACAGCCACAAATGAATTTGTGCTCACCTCAGCAGCCTGATTTACTCTTCAGTGTGGCTTAACAGTAATACATAGATAGCATCAACGAGATAAATATAGAGAGAAACATAACTCCCACGCCAACCAGAGCAACTTCTATTTTATAACTTAGAGCATTTGCTGAAATAAACCCAGGCCTTTCAGAGAGGTGGCAGGTTCATCATGGTTAAACCCATGCTGCACTCTGAGCACGTGGCAGACACAAATGGGATTTTTTGAGCTACTAGTCCTTACTTCTGCAATTCATACATATTTTCTTTGCCGTAAGTGACTTATCTCTCACAACATTTTTTCCTCAAATTTGAAAAAATATCCATTGACCAAACAGCCTTTCCCAGCACAACCCTTCAGCGTGTGAAACACACAGTTTCAGTTCATCTCTACAGTTGTGCTGTTTTTCCTGTAATTTGACTTTGAAGCTTTTTTCTCTGGCAGATGACATCCAGTATCTCCTGAACGGGTTGCATGATGCTGTTCGTTCCTGCACTCCTACACGGAAGCAGGAACCCCCAAACATTCAGGAAGGATGAGGTGGAGAGGAAGCAGCACCACCTGTGCCTTTCAGCAGAGACGTTCTCACCTTCACAGCCTCTGGCTGGTGACTGCACAAAGGTTGAGGGAGCTACAACAAAAAAACATTTCCCATGGCATGCACCGACTCCCCAAACTCTGAAGTGCACTTGCAGAGTACTCGGCTCTGAAGGGCTTTAAAATGCTTCTGGAAATTGAAACAACTTTTTTACACCTCTTTTTTTTTCTTTTCAAGCAGAAAACTAGATTTTTTCCTTTCCTCCTTAATGTAGATGTCATAAATGAGGAAAAAAATCCTTCAGCAAAAAGACATGCTGAAAAGCTCAGTGAGTGGTCAGAACTAATAAGATCAGTTTTATTTTGAAGATTTTTCTCACTCCTCTTCGCTAGGGGTATTGAAATGTGTGCAGGCATGTCACAAAGTCTCATTGATGCTGCTCTTACCAGCTGTGACTGGATATTAGGATAACCTCTTGTAAATACAAAAAACATAAATGTCAAAATTAAGGAACAGATCCTTGGGAGCCTGGCCTGGTTGAATCCACTGCTGTGGAAAGGCTCAAATGCAGAAATATCACCAGATTCAGTCACATCTCCTCCTCCAGTGAAGTTTCCTTGCATCTGGTGTATCAGACCCTGTCTGCTGCTGATCTTCTGTTAGTGCCACCCCTTACAGCCCTGCTCATTCACAAGTGCTGGACCACGAGGTTTCCACAGCACTTCATCCTGTGCTGAGATGCCACTCACTGCCTGGTCTTACAAACAAAAAACCTGACCCAGTCCTGATTCAGTTATAATTCAGCTTCCAAAGAAAAACGAAAAGAAAAAAAAAAAAATACCCTCTGTTCTGCAGGCTGTTATTTTCAGACTAAACAGCAGCAGAGCAGGTTGTTCTTGGCTCTTGCTCCACATACGATATAGATGCTGGCTGTTCTTCAAACACATTTAATGATCCCATGCTACGTATGAAGAAATACAAATAGTAAGTAAGGGCAGGTGCGTTTTATTTGGCAGTTAAAAGATGCTCACCGTTTAAAAGTGAATATAGTACAAGTTATCTGTGCAATAAAGTGAATTTATTGAGCAGAAAATGGTTTGCTTTATACAGTAAATCATTTTATGTATTATAACATTTTTTTTTCTTTTCAGCATCAAGTTGAGCTATTCCACACTGAATACAACTAAATATGAATTGAGCCTGGAAGGACATCAGTTCTATCTACTTTTTCAAATATACAGAAGGCAAATATTCAAATTTCTCCTCTCATCTACATGTGGTGTATAATACATATACTTTTGCATCATTCCCATGAGAAATGCATCCATTTAACCAATGCTCCTCCTACAGTTTCAACTGCACAATCCAAAATTCAGATTACCTCCCCACTACGTATGGTGACTGTGCTTTTATAAAGCTTTCCTGGGGACCACTGAGAACCAACATTTTTGCACTTATTTGAAGACCCTAGGGCTGCTAGCATTGACCTGGATTAAGTGATACACCTGGATTATATCACTGGATTAAGTGATATACCAGTTTCTACTGTTATTGTATCTGAGCACCCTCTCTTCACCCTCACCTTCTCTGAGGGCCCTCAGCCTAACATTAAATGTTCCAGTGCTGTCTCTGGTCTCCACCAGATATCTTCACATTGTGAATAAAATATCAGGCCAGATAGTTCTTGACAGCGTAAACTTTTAGAATAAAACCAAAACATAAATAAACAGACAAAAAACTACCCCAAAACCTACAGCACGACTTTGTTTAAGTCACGTATTCATTCTTTTTAAAAAGAAAAATGCATAGAAGTTCCTCTTATATTTGTTGACAAGTAAGATTCATTCCTTGCATACTGATATTAATTCCAATAATTTTTCAGCTCTTGTTTTATTTCCTGGATGTGCAGAAATAGAAGAAAAAACAGCAAAACAGAAAAAAAAAATCTCAAAACCCCACAAAACCCAGCAGGATTTTTATTTGAATTTGCTTTTAAAAAAAAACATTGAACATGTTGGGTCAATTTGAAATATTAGCAGTGTCAGGCTTTTGCAGCTGAATGCCATTAGTCATCAAGCAAAATTTCAGAAATTAAAAATTCTTTGAGTAAGGAAGAAAAGTAACATTCAGAAATAGTTTCTTGCAATAACAACTGCAATTCAGAAACAGTAAGAATAACATCCCCTAGGCTACTGAGAGGAAAAACATACAAATAGAAAAATTAAAAAAAAAAAAAGAAAAAAGATCACTTAGAGGGCAGTTTTTTTCACCGTGAGTTATTTAAGAATGAGAGAAAGCACTCTTTGACATTTGTTTAAAGTGGGACTTTTCCAATTGCCATGAAATTTCAAGGTCAGTACTTTAAAAAAAAATCTTAATTTCTTAAATCCATGTTTTATTGTTAGCTATCTTCTGATAGCTAATCAAATTTCAGGCTTTTAATCCTCCTGGACATTTAAACTTTTAGTTTCTCTCACCTTTTTATCCATGCTTTGGAACCCCCATCTCTGTGTTTTTCTAAGCAAGATGCAGATAAAGCAAAAAAAAAAAAAAACCCAACAAAACAAATGGAGATATGGGTAGTTTAGAACATGCTTTGCTATGGGTTTATCTTGCCTGTTTACTTTAAAGTAAATGAAGTTTAATTGAATCATTCAAGCACTATCTTCATCCAGTATTTTCTAAGCTTTCAACTTCAGGAGTAAATATTTCTTAGGATTTTTTCTCAGGATTTTCTTCAGGATAAAGATTTCTCAGCTAGAATGCAATTGTTAGTTTAACTAAATTTTTCACCCTGTTTTGCCATATGCGATTTTTTTTTTTTAATCTGTAGTCATCTCCATACCACAAATAATCCAATTACAATTTGAGTGATTCTTCCTTTTTACAGGAGAAGGAAAAAACGGCATGGCCAGAAGAACCATAAAAATTCCTTAGACGCTGAAATTTAGAGTGGTACAGTTTCACTAATAAATTTTTTTGATATCTTTAAAAGGAGATATTTAAATGCCCCCAAGAGGAATCCTCTGCCAAAAGAGATGAATCATTTTGTGATGCTTGGAGCAAGTTGTATTGACACAAGAGCCTTTGAAAAAGTTCATTTTTCATTCCCTTCTCCTAGGGAAAATTTCCTTCATGAAAAATCTACTTGACTGCAATGTCTGACTAAAAATATTTTTCAATAGGCATATTTCAAAATAAATATTTCAACCCCTCGCTCCCCAAGATAAGGGAATACATTTTTATTTCGCAAGGAGTGGACATTATAATTATTTATTTTATTCAAGATTTTCTTATTTAACTTACCAAAATTAACCTACTAGTCCTGGATATCCAAACAGAAGAGTTTCTACCAGGTGCTGTATTTTCCTCTCATTAAGGTGGGCTGCACTTCCGAAAAATAAGATCAGTTTTACACACAGAAAGGCAGATTTTCAGAAGTAAATACTCTGATAGCCACCTGCTGACCTCTAGTTGGAAACCTGTCTGCAAACTGGGAGGCTAGATGGTCAAAGTCTCCAAAACTGCCCACGGGTTCCCGTGTTTCTGTGCCAAATTCCAGCCAACAAAACCCTAAAATTAAAAAAAAACCTTACCACATGTGTCACAATCCGCAAGGCGGGATCGTGATGGTTCGTCTATTGATCTAAGAGCGCGAAAGGCAATGCAAAGAACTCTGGATGTAATCACAGCAATGCACTTTATTGAAAACAATCATCAATGTTATGCGATAGAGGGGAGAGGAAGGGAGTAGAGTGTGGAGAAGAAAATAGAGGGAAAGAGGGGATTTATAGCTACCAACGTGGGAAGTCCTCGCAGGCTGTCCACCGACGTGAAGTCTTCTGTCCGTTGGGGAGATCTCAGAGGATGGTGAGTTTCGGGGGTATCTTTATAGTCCTTTGGGAAGTGAGAGGCATGGGGCCAGAATTAGAGGAGATTTACGACCATTCTGGTGTAAGGACCACAGTGGCTTGCAAAGATTTCTCTGTCAGTACTACCAGTACCAGTTCTGAGCAGGTAGCTATTGTTTTCTTCGGTCCAGTCAACACACCTGCAGCAAACATCTCGCCTCAGTCCGGCCAGTGCCTCCCCCTCCCCTCACTCTATGTTAGCTCAGTCTCAGTCCTCGGGAGGGGGGACTTCAATCGCCGTCCGTCACGGTGGTTGTGAGGGAGACTCACGGTGGTTGTCAGGAAACCTCACGGTGGTTGTGAGGAAGACGAGGGGTTCTCCGTAGAGGACCACCGAAGTTACTCAGAAAGTTCCTGTGGCCAAGATGTGGGGTCGAGCTGACCCTCACCAGGCCTCGCCTCAAAGCAGCGTGGAGGCAGCTCAGGTGATCGGGGTCGTGTACCATGAAAGCACAGCAAACACGGAATGACTGGCAAGCATCCATCTCAAGCCGACCAGAACTTCTGTTTCAGGGTTTTGAGGGTCCTGGCGACACTCGTGAGGCAAGATGAGGGAAACTTTAGGCTGACCCTTACAACACGGAAACTATTTTTGGCAATTTACAGAAATCTTAGCTAAAATTCTCATTTCTCCAGTGCCACGAAAGTGAGACTGGGCTGCACAGTTTTGGGTCCAAAGATGCTGGAAAATCAGGTGTTCTTCTCTCATAGTCACAGACCACAGCTTGAAGAGTGACACATGAGATGAAAAGCAAAATCCACACAGGCCTCTATGAATACAACAGAATGGACTCTGTGAAGTGTGGGCACTTCCTAGAATGTTCCAGAAATAGTGAAATTATATTTTTCAAGCATGGCATGGTGGGCAAGAAAACACAATACACTCTAATTTTTTTTTTCTGTATGTCTTAGACTGCCAGTTTAAGCTGAAAACTGTTTTCCTATAATTCTAATTCCTCTGAGGAACAAAGGGTCAAGAGACATGATGTTTTTCTATTATTTGTGTGTGTATCTCCAAAGGAAATGGGAGTTTGGAAGAAATCAGAGCTAAAATCTTTTCAGGGTATGTTGTCAAACTGAGACAACAAACTTGTCAATGAAGCTCACAAATCACTTTGCACATGAAAACGGAGATCAGCAGAAACAAAACAAAATGTGCACTTTAATATGACAAACATATACACAAGCCAAGAGTTACAAAATTGGAAGTGTCCAGCCAAATGTTTTGTTTTCTGCAAGTGCTCTTCTGACCCGGAGGGAACTCTGGGATTCCCAATGTCTGACACAGCTATGGAATCTGACATTGCCAGATTTAGGAATTGCAGAAATTAAGCTGGGAAACTTACACACAACATCTCATGGGTATTGCCTTCCCAGTTGTTCAGGATTGGAATTTAAAAAGATCCAGCTAGCTGCAATTAGCTTGGAGTTTGTCCCTCCTGCCATCTGGAAGTGTGTCCCTCAAGTGTTTTAGAAGAGTATTTTGCTAAATAAAGATCAGACGAACCAGATAAGGTTTGAGATTTTAAATCTCATACAGATTGTATCCAACGGACCCAAATTCATCAAAAATTTAAAAAACAAAAGGAAAGAAAAAGGTTGCACATGACCACATGCATGAAGTTTGAGGACAGAGTGCTTTCTCTGACTGGGCTTCTATTTCACTCTGGTTTTGGAGGTTTATTCCATTATGTGCCTCCAATAAGGACTTGAGACTAAAACATGTAACACAAGTCTGCATTTTTTGTGGGGTTGCATATGCCTGAGCTACCAACAAATTCAGATAAGTAGTTAATAACAAAAAGAAAATGGTTTTCAGTAAGGTTTTTATTCTGGACAGTTACTGGTTCTCTGGTCTACGTCAAAACTGATTTAAATCTTGTTTTGAGGTGATTTAAATCTTGGTTTTTGCTTTTGCTCTGACACACAAAATATGACAAATAGAAAGTACATTTCAAGCAAATTCTGGTGGAATTAGTGGCAGAGGACTCCGTAAAGTGATTCATATGATGTAACATGTTCAACTACAGCCCATTTAAAAATATTTCCCTCTACACAGATTAAGGGAAACCAAACCAAACCAAAATGAAATCATCTTTACATTACAAATCACAATCAACATTTTAAGTGTAAAAATGAGAGATGATGAACCCTAATTTCTACTGAAATTTGTTATATTGTTCAAAAGTTTTTTCTCATGTGAATCCAGATCAATATACACACAAACTTCTGATCCCCTGCAGAGCTGACTCACAGAAATGGAAATCAGTGCTGTCTGTGCTGTCTGTAAAAATGCATGCCATGAAAAATCTGATAGAGTTGGGATCAGATATGGACTCTTCCACATGCCTATATGTGGAGACACTGAGGGGCATTCCCTGGGTCAGGGAGACACAAGAAGCTTCCCTCAAAAGTTGTTAGCTCCTTCCCCTTGCTCCTATGTCCCTCAGCCACTCCCTCCCTATTCCCCCACTGGCCCTCATCTTTGCACTGCCCCCATGCCACTGTTCAGCCCCGACTTCTTGACATACAAGAACCTGGATGGTTCTTGGTGGCTCTCCTCTGTGACCTTTAACATCTCACTGTGCAGCTGGATTAAACATCCATGGCTACCACGCAAAGGCCATTTTTCCTCCCCTATCCTGGACTTTATTAGCAAACAGTTTGGCTGCTACAAATGGCGCATCGAACAGGGACATCTTCTCCTGAAAAACATCTGCAATAGACCACACTGAGAATTTGGGTGTTTTTTACTCCAGTACGGTGAGTTTGAAATTTTGGTTCTTTCCTCCTCTACTCTCGGGCGTTGGGAAGAGACTTAGCTTGAGATGGAAGCAACACTAGCCCACACACAACAAGAACTTTACCTCCACCTTAAGAAACCTTTTCTTTAAGAAAATATTTGGTTTTCAGAGGTAGAGTTGAAGTGTTTTGTACACTAGTTATTTAAACATTTTCCTTATATTTCGCAGAACTCACTCCTAACTCATTATTTTTTGGAAGTAGTTTGGAAAAAATTATGAACTAGGAAAGAATTCTGTATTTTATTTAATATGATGATTAAATGTGTTCTGACTGTTTGAGGAACATTTAAAAATTGTGAACCCCAGCTGAAAACCCCTCCTCTGTGTTCCCCTCTTTGTGCCCCTGCACTCCCTCCCCTGTCACAAGGACAGACACCTCCAGGTTTTCCCATCCCTACTCCTGTTGATAAAGTTGGCTCTCAGCGCACGGTCACGGCCGCATGCTCACTTCCATGTGCTCAAGATGGCAGAGACGGCGTGGCTGGGGCCACGGAATCCCTCTTTCCACCCTCTGGTCCTCACACTTCCTCCCACAGTTCCCACAGTCCCAGGAGTGAGGGCGGTGGGGTCAGAGGCACCGCCCCTGACTGGCAAATTACAGCCGCACCAGTGTTGTGGTGCATGTTTACTTCGTTAAGTTAAAGTTGGTTGGTTTATTCTATTGTTCCCCTAAAGCTCTGTGTAAATTGGTTTACCCCTAACTTACAGTCTCCCCTCAGGCTGTCCCTCAAGTTGTTCCTTCCCTTTGTTCCAGATCCTTCCCTGCCTATCAAGACAACCCTGCCCTACTCACCTGCCCATCAAGGCCACCCTTCTCCTCTTTCCCGAATGTTCCTCATCATTCATTCCCTGGGCCAATCCGTGATTACCCCACCCATCTCGAAATCCCCTAATCCACGACATCCCATTGCCCCAGGTGACCTCTCCTTCTCCTCCCCCTACCCTGGTTGGTCTCATATCAAGGATGTAACCTGCTTGCTCCTCCCCTGGTGCCCCCTCATTGATTCTCTCTTTGTATCCGCCCCCCGAGTTGTGCCAGTTTAAAACCCAATGCACAGAGATGCAAGGGGCTCTCTGCGTCCTGACCCCTTTGGCTTCAATAAAGGGTTGGAACTTCACTACTGGAGAGTCTCCTCTTGCTTCTTCGCCTGGTCCCTGCCCTGCCCCTGAGGAACACGGTCTCCCTGTGTGGAGCAGTGCTGGCTCCAGGGTTCTGTCTGTGGCTTCACCCCAGCCAAGGCAGCTCCCCACACTAGCCACGCCACCGGAGCAGAGTGAGCTAGCCCGGGTTCCAGTATGCAGCAGCATGCCAGGCCCTTACAACCAAGGGGAAAGAAACCCCATGTGTGAGCGTTTTCCAAACACACCATTTAATCAACCTTGCAGTGCTAGGAGAACTAAACAAAAGAACAGATATGTCTACCTCGGTTGCTACAGCACTGTGAGATGCAGCATGGATGGTGAGAGTTGTCTCTCCTTGTGCTGAAAAGCTGCCCCCGTGGAGAACCCACAGCCACCCCGCCGCTGCTCTGCACGGCCAGAGCAAGCCGGCCAGAGCGAGCCCACGCCGCAGGAGCCCATGGCCCTGGGGCCAACGGCGGGCAGGCAGAGCTGTCGGCCCTGGGGCGCCACCATTGCCAGCCGGGTGTGCAGCCCTGCGGGGGATGACTCAGAACCACAGTCCTCGCAGCGAAGCTGCTGCCGTCCCTCGCCCGCCCGCGGGACCTCTGTCACCGCCGCTGCACCGGGAACCCCGTGCCAGCAGTGCCCATGGGCACTGGCTGGGACACACCTCTGGGAAGGGGCCAGGCCCCCAGCGCAGCTGTCAATGCCGGGAGCGGGACAAACTTTGCACAGCAGCACCTCAGCACCAGCACCATCACCAAGTCCAGTACCAGTACCACAAACACAAACCCACTGGCGAAAGTAAAAAAGTCGTTGCCACGAATGCTTTGGGGACAGTGAAATGATTCTATGTAAAAAACAGATACTGTTTCACCACTCAGAATGATAATGAAGAAAAAGTGTTTGTTCATCAACCTGCTATAAAAAACAATAACCCCAGGAAATACCTTCACAGATTAGAAAATGGAGAAATTGTAGAATTCAATATAATACAAGGAATAAAAGGGCCCCAAGCAGCCGACATAACAAGACCTAGTGGAGTCCCACTGCAAGGTAGCAAACATGCACCAAACCACAAACACATGAAGTATCATACACGTCATAGATCTCCTCCACACGCCTACCAAGGAAACAGAACCCAAAACCAACAGCCATCAAGCCCCAACAACAGCCTGAAAGCAAAAATAGCATAGAACACGGATAAGCTGTCCTGCATCCCCCCCAAAGCCCACCTCTGTAATTACAGGACCTCCCAACTGAGTAAGTAACATTTCTTCAAACATCCTTCTCCAATTCCTGTGGCCTTCCTGCCTCCCTCCCACTTTCTCCTTTTCCTTTCCATTGTCCTATTACCCCTTTTTTATGTTCCCACAAATATACTCCTTCCATGGTCCCTTTCCCCCCTTCCATGGTCTCCCTCCAGTAATCCCTTTTCCCAGAGTTCCTTCTCAATACTAGAGGGACGGTGATTGGGAAGGAACTTTACTACTTTACTTCTCTAAAGTAACCATCTTTCTCATTAAAGTTAACTATTTCTATCTGGAGTTTCCAACAGGCACACTGCTCCCTACACTAGCTCATACAGAGTCAATCACAGCCGACCACACTGCCACAGGTGGCAGAGAACCAGTCCCTGCTGAAGAAACCTTCTCCTGACTCAGTTTCCTGATAAATCCTGCTAAGAAAACCCCACATCACTCCTGCCAGTTCGAAGATGCTCCAGAAAATCTGTTTAGACATTGGAGACTCAGGATTGTTTGCATTTTGATAGGCACTTTTGATTGTTTTTCTCATTCTTGTTGATTGAGTTGATCCTTCAGAGAAGCTTTCTTAATACCGAAAGAAGGAGTTGTGGGGATCCCGAGAGCCATTCCCTGGGTCAGTGAGGCACACGAAGATTCCCTCAAAAGCTGTTAGCCCCTTGCTTCTATGTCCCTCAAGTCACTCCCTCCCCACTCCCCCATTTGCCCTCATCTTTGCACTGCCCCTATGCCACTGTTCAGCCCCTACTTGTTGATACACAAGAACCTGGACCAGTCCCAGGGATTCTGCCTTGTGACCTTGGACATCTCACCGCATGGCCTAATTAAACATCTGTGGATACCAGGCAAAGGCCCTTTTTGCTTCCCTACCCTGGACTTTATTAGCAGATAGTGTGGCTGCAGCACCTATGGATCACAGAATTTTGAAGAGCAGTGTTCTACCATTTTTCTTCAAATGCAAAACCATTGATTTTTGTAGCCTCCTGTCATTTACAATAATTTGGGGGGGGAGGGAACCCCCAAATTACCTGTTATTTTAGGATTTTTGGAAGTACACACCTTTCTCACTGAATACTTAAAAATATTTATGAATATCTAATTGTTTTACTATTTTTCTTCTACTAAGAGCAAGGCATTTTGCTGTCTTTTTTTGATTAATGTATATGGTATTCAGTGAATTCAGAACTCAGAAAAGCTTGGCAATAGGGATTTTTTACATATGGGATTAAATATAATGTCTTCCCATTTTTTTGTCTACAATTATCTCTCAAATCTACTATCAAGATGTATTTTGCCTGTGAAACTCCAAAAATAAACCAAACAATACATCTATGAGTCTCTTGAAATGCAAAAATGGTGTTTGTTTCACAGATCTTTGGTAGGGAACTAGGTGGCTGCCCCTTAAAAATCTTCTGGGTATTTTCTTAAAAACATTTTTCAAGCAAACAGTTTACACATAAAACCACCCTATGACCTTGGGGAAAGTTTCATGTGAATTAGTTTTGCAAATATATTTAAGTATTTGATGGTATATTTTTATTGTTAAGTGTTAGTGTTTGTGCTGACATAAAACACAGCTTAAACATAAATGTTTAAGCTCTAAAGCAAAAAATTTGGAAGATCTGAGTGTCATAAAATTCATATTTTTGCAGACTTCCAGACCACTAGCAGAAAACAAGTATTAGCCTTTATTGAGTATGTGATACCACTCTACAAACAAGAACCTCACCAGTGAGTATGGTTTTCCCCAAGACAACGAAAGAATTTTACATTGTAAATGGTACCATAAAAACACCTGATATAGTATTACCAAGATTGCTAATTTAAGTCACGGGTGCTTAGGGAAAAAAAAAGTTTTCCATTGTTTTCCCCTCCCCATACTTACCTCCAGACAATTTGGAGGGAAAATAACAAAACAATCCAAAATAAGTGAGGAAATTCATGACACACATGACACTTAGGAGTTTGATATAAAATAACTGTTTGGAGTAAGACTCAGTGCTTTCTAAATGAAAATTATATTGTGACATAAATACTGGTTGTATTACAGATTATTTGGTTTATTGTTTTGGTTTTATGTATTTTCAGTTGAAGCACCGGAAGTTTGAATGGGTGGGAAGAGTGACACAGCCCACCGGAGCCAGGGCTAGCTCTTGCAACTCCAGCGCTGCCCCAGGAGTGTGGAACTGCCTTGGCGTGGGGATTTGCCAAGAACAGAAACTTCAGAGCGACTTGTTCTATACTGCAGGATGTAAGCTATGACAGGGACTGGGCAAAGGAGAAAGGAAAAGGCTCCCTGTCTTAAGGTTCCACAGGGAAGGTTTCATTCTGGGTGAAAGGAGCAAGGCAAAAGAGCCCCAAGCTCCCATGTCCATGGAATTCCATGCAGTAACAAATCAGGGGGTGCACACAAATGAGCAACCAATGAAGAGACATCAGTGGAGGAGTGAGGGGATTACATCAACAGATCTGAACCAATCAGGGTGGGTGGGAGGAGAAGGTAAGTCACATGGGCCAATGGAGTGCCGAAGTTTAGGGGAATGCCAAAGGGGTGGCGCGATCAGGGATTGCCCCAAGGGAAGAGTGACAGGGAAGGTTCAGGAAAAACGGGCTGGGTTGCCTTGACAGGCAGAGAAAGAGCTGGAACAAAGGGAGGGGAATGGCATGAGGGACAGCTCTGAGGGAGGGCAAAAACCAGGGATGAACCAACTTGGGGAGGACATGGGGGTACACAGAATCAACCATTAAACTATAGAACAAACATGAACCACAACAAAAGACTTTATGTTCTCCTTGCCCTGAGCCCCACAAAAAACCAAAGTTCCCCTTCTCCAATCCTTTCCACCAGTTCAGAAATAAAACAGCTCTTCACAGGGTGACTTCCAGTTTATTCTGTGTAGTTTAAGTGACCATGACATCACATCCACATGTTAAAAACACCTTCATAACTGTTTTTAGACAGCAAGTCTTCTCCACATGGTTGTTAAGATGTATTACAAAGATCCAAAATTACCTCAAATGTTCAAAAATGTTCTGGTTCCTTATTCCTTGTCTTTCAATAATAGCTGAGGAAAATGTTGAAAAGATTTCATGTGGGCAACTAGGATTTTTCTGAGCATTCACTGTAGGTTGCAGTTGCAAACAGCAGGTTAAGCCCAGTGCAGTCTTCAACTCTCCAATATCTCCTTTATTATAGAAGATGCAGCAGAAAAATGGAAAATTGACACCTTTCAAGCTACCATGTTTGTCTCTTTATATACACCTAGTGAAATACTTTAAATTAGTGTTGCTTTTTAAATGATTGTTAAGCACAAAGGCCAAAAGAATTATTATTTCACTACCAAGAACTGCATCTGGAATACATGACACCAGAACTCGTTCCCCTGCTTTCCAACAGCTGAAAACTGAAATGGTCTAATTATGCACAGTCTCCTGCACATTTTACCATAAATTCAGGTGACTCACACATGCAAATCTGGCCTATGTTCATCAAGTGAAAAGGTCATGTGAGCTCCTCCTATGTCTCTCTCTGGTCAGAGCAAATCCATTCTGCAGACACAGGGCTCTTCCTTCTCCATGATTTCTCTCAACTCTTTCTTATGCATTTGTGTACAAAAGGGAGTACACCTCAGACATGGTAGGGCTGAACAGCCTCATTCATCATTTAAAGCTAGTAGAATTAGAGGAATTGAAAATGAAAAGACAACAGTGACATGAGAAATCAGACTGTTCACCTCTTGCAAAAGGTGGCACCTTGCAGCAAATGTAAAGAATAGAAATAAAAAGAACAAGTGTTCTCATTACCATGTAATGTGCAAATTTTCAGGCACTTTGAAGGCAAAGAATAATGCACTGAGACTGGTGTGAACCCCTCTAAATATTTAGCAACGGTCATTTAAAATTCCAGTGATGGTGCAGTAACTTTTTTATTTCTGAAGAAAAAGAGAGGGCAATTTTTGGAGCTGTTATTGGCTCAAATTGGAAAAAGCACCAGGTCAAAATCATCCATAAAGAAAGTTACTTAAAAACCCAATATCTTGATCCTAATGGAAACATTTACAAAACTGCAGCACCTTTTGGATTAGAGGTTTGGGATGGAAATGAAGCTGCTTTAACTTGATAGACCCATTTCCCATCAAATGTATTTATGACATATGCTGTAGAAAATAACCCGCAGATACGAAAATTTTATATTTGAACGATTATCCTGAGTCACAAACTGGATTCTTTATGAGGAATAAACCAGATGGAAAGCTATCTAAATTATTTCCAGAACAGAGGTGAAAATTTCAGAGTAACACACTTCCTCAGATTTTAGTCTCTTTGCTAAAGACTCATTCCAAAATCTTCTGCAGCCTTTGAAGAGATTGTGGGGTTTAGTGCATATTCCTGAGTTCTGGCAGTGATGTGTGTATTCCAGTGGGGTGCTGGAGAACACTTCAATAAACAAAATTTTTTCTTCTTTTTTTCTTCTTTTCTGTCTTTGAGTAATACCTGTACTGAGTTTGCAGGACCTAGGTTTGGAATCAGGGGGCTATGGGGGTGGCATCTGCGAGAAGGTGCTAGAAGCTGCAGGAAAAGCTCTCCCAGCCATAACTATGGAAGAACTTCTGGAAAAGTTTACAGTCTGTTGCTGTCTACTGGTTAGAGTTGTTATGCATCAACTTGGAGCTAAAGAGGAACAAATTTTCAGGGATTATTTAAATTTATTTTCTTCTACCTCAAAAAGAAAACAAAGAGGAGATTCATTGCTGGTGCCAAGTTCTGCTTGCAATTAGTGTAATAGTAGTTATCAAATTGGGGGAAGCAACAAGAGCAGTGTAGCAAGCATCTGACACAATAAAAGTTAGAACCCCACCCAAAAGAGCCCATGTTGCTGCAGTTACACAGCTTGGTTGTGCCCAGGAAGTTTGTGTTGTTTTCTTTTTCTAGCAATGCCCCCACCTCCCTGCTGAAGATCAGAAAAACGAGTCTGGGAGCGGGGCAGCTGCCAGCAGTTTTAAATCAACATCTGATGATCATTTTTTGTGGGGTTCTGTTTTTTAAGTTTGTTTGTTTTCAGTTAGGTGGTTTATGTTAGTTAGATTATAATGGTTTATTCTTATGTACCCCTGTTCTTTTCCCTCAAGTTGGTTTCTCCCAAGTTATTTTTGACCAATTTTTCCCGCCTCGCTCCCTGCCAATCTTCCCTCTCCTCCCCTAAGTTACCAGAAACTTCCCTGCCAATCCTTGGTAACCCTGCCCAAACCCCTGTCAATCTCCCTTGCCCAGCCCAAATCCTTCCAGAACCTTCCCTATCAGTCATCCCTGTCCCTGCCAAGGGTGGGCTCCCTGTGACTTTCCCCTCCCCTATTTTTTGCCCATTTGTTCCCTGTCGTCCCTCATCCCTCCCCTAAAGGACCCCTATTGGCTTGCCTGCTCCTGCCCTGAGCATTTATATTGCTTTCCCGGGCATAGCTCGGGGCCATTTTCCTCGTTTTCCCCCTCTTTGGACATGCGAGTGAGTGGCCTCTCCTTCCCCTCTTGTTCTGGATCGCTTGTGGGGGGAACGCCGCATACAGCAAGGATATCCACGTGCGCAGGTTGCTGCTGCCGGCCATCAGGGTGTTGGGCACGGCAGCCGGGCTCCCCACCTGCCCAGCCGCTGACCATTAAGCTGGTCAGCGACAATTTTTCACTTAGGCTCTGTCACCTTCGGCATCAATACAAGAGGCTTTTTCTTCCTTTTAATAATGGGTATGTAGTAGGTCAAATTTTCTCTTTTCTTTTTATAGAAACCATCCTAGTGTTGAGATGGAGCTGTGCAGAACCAATGAAATCTTCAACTGCCACTGTAATTGCTTGTATTGACAATTTACTAATGTTTGTACTTGTCTGTATTCTCATCACAGGAGACTTGTTGGGAGACCAAATATTAGTCAAAAAACTTTATTTTTTACCAAAAAAAAAGTGGCGTAGGAAACCTCCTATGGATGTGTAATTTTTCTTAACAAAAACTTCTACTTATTTGAAATCATGTTAATCTTCCCAGCTCTGCCT
>VWZV01003812.1:3382-18337 GCA_013397155.1 Irena cyanogastra | reverse complement strand
TGAAGTTGCAGTCCCTTTTGTCAAGTATCTCTTACTAGTGTTGAAGACTCTGTCACTTAGTTATCATCGTAGTTGAGGAGACTGATTTTCCTGCTATCACCAACTTCTTTATTCTAAGACACACTATCTGCATCAGTTCTAATGATCCTCTCTTATTGACTGTTGATCTTTCACTGCCTATCAGCAACATAAAGCCAGATGCCATCAAGTGACAATGTTTTGTCAGATACTTAGCAGAGACTATCCAGTTTACTGTTTATAAATGAAGTATTTTTTAAATTATAGTGTGTAACTATACACTCCACTTACTCCACATGCCTTAGAAGATTGACACAGTGAATTATGAAGTCAAACCTTAAGATAGAAGAAGCCTATAAAGATTGTCATTTTATTCTTTTTCAAGCAATTAGTTGCACTGCACTGCTAAGTGGAGATCAATCATAACTGAGGAACTGAGAGAGGGCAATAAACAAATTACTACTGTTTTCTCTGAAACCTCTTTGTCTACAGACTCGCTGTAATTTAATCCAGCAGCTCAGTAGATTGCAAATTATCCATTAGAGTTGTCACTGCCCCCTTGAAAAGGATTTACTTTATAATGAGAGNCTTTATAATGAGAGTACAAGAAAGGAAATCTTCCTGGTTGTTTCAGGGACATTTGCAGCTGATTTCTGATCATCACGGCTGTACTGTCCATGTCTTGGTGATGGTCAAGTGGTTTAGAGGTTTTACTTGGCAAGCACCAACATTTAACTTTATCAGCTTAACTGTGTGGCACGTGGTGTCCTCTCCATGTTTCAGTACCTATTGTGAAATTCACTGCAGAAAAGAATGAAAAGTGGTCAATGGACTTAGACATTCAACAGAAAGGTGAACTAAGTGACTAGTTACAGTACTAGAAAAATTATTTATTTTCCTTAACAAAACCTGAAGCTTTAAGAATCTTCATAATGAACTCTTCAGTATACCTTAAAAGTAATCAGCACTGCCTCATTGTGTGGCCACAGTCAGTATACCAGCTACATTAGATTACATTAACAGAGTTGAAACAATCTAGAATCCATCTGGCAGAATTAATTGCAGCCTCTGAAAAAATTGACAAGTGTTTTTCTTTTCCTTCCTTTCTTCCTTCCACCCCCCCACCCCCCTTATTTTTACTTTTATTTTTGGTTTTGTTTTTGTCTTGTTGTTTCATTTTATTTTATTTCTCTCTCCTATGCTGGGTAGTAAGGAACAGAAGTACAATTTTTGGAGCAGGACAATTGCCCATGTGCTAGTATACTAGGATATCTTCATACTACAATGAAGTATAATCATGCACAAAAATAGTTATTTAAATGAAAGAGGCTTTATTCTTTTCCTATCCACTATCCCAGTGCAGTAGCTACAAAGCAGAGGAATTAATTTTTCAGTTCTCTTTTAAATCCCCTCATTCAATGAATAAAAAATGTTAGAGATTGTTTTTATTTCAGTTCTTTTTATTTCATTTGTATATGTAAGCAGCTGATAGAGCCCCAAATCACATTAATCCCAGTGTGCTAGGCACAGAAGTATAAAGAGGAAGTATACGATTGTTGGTCAGAAGGGTTTAAAGACAAAAATTTAAAGGAATAGTTGGCAATATCAGGTCACAAAGCTTTTGCACTCCCAGAAAATAATGAGAAGCACTATAAACACTGCAATATTTAAAACATCGTATGTATATTACAGTTTTTTGAGTTCAAATTTCCAGAATCTCTCCAGCAAATATAATTCCAAACCCTCCATTCCCTTGGAAAACCCAAACTTTCTTTCAATAAAGAGTAGAAATCTTATCTTGACTGTGTGTTTCCTCTGAGTGTGTGTAGCCTTAAAGAAAGCACTAAAAAAGAGGCAGTCCAGGGAAGAGAGCTGAAAAGAGGCAGTCCAGGGAGTTTATGGAGGACAACTTTTTGTCACAGCTTGTGGGTGAGCCCACCAGGGGAGGGGTTATGTTAGATTTGTTGTTTGCAAATAGAGATGGGTTGGTGGGTAATGTGGTCGTTGGAGGCCACTTGAGGCATAGGGATCATGAAATTATAAAATTATCAATATTTGGTGAAGTCAAAAGGAACATTAATAAGACTTTTACATTGGACTTTTGGAGGCCAGACTTTGGCCTATTCATGTGACTTATTCAGAGAGTTCCTTGGGCAGTAGTTCTTAAAAATAAAGGAGTTCAGGAAGGGTGGGTGTGCCTCAAAATGGAGATCTTAAGGTCACAGGAACAGACTGTCCCTGTGTGCTGAAAGACAAGTCAACGAAGCAAACATCCAGCCTGGATGGGCAAGGAAGTTTTGGAGGAACTCAGAAATAAAAAAGGATGCATTGTCTTTGGAAGGATGGTCAGGTTTCTCAGGTAGTATTTAAGAGGGCTGCTAGAGTATGTAGAAAAAAATTAAGGAGGCTAAAGCTTAGTTTGAACGTAAAATGGTGACTTTTGTAAAGGATAACAAAAAGTGTTTTTATAAATATATTAATGGTAAAAGGAAGGGTATGACCAACCTTGGTTCTTTATTAGATGCAGAAGGGAACTTTGTTACTGTAGATGAGGAGAAGGCAGAGAACACCTTCTTTGTCTCAGTTTTTAGTGAGAAGATTTGCCTACAGGATAATTGTCCTCTTGGGTTGCTTGATGATATTAGGGAGTGGAATGGTCCCCCCATTATCCAAGAGGAGGCAGTCAGAGAACTGCTGAGCCACTTGGATGTTCATAAATCCATGGGACCAGATGGGATCCATCCAGGGTGATGAAGGAGCTGGCAGATGAGCTTGCAAAGCCGCTCTCCATCATTTACCAACAGTCCTGGCTCACTGGTGAGATTCCAGATGACTGGAAGCTGGCCAATGTGACACCCATTCACAAAAAGGGTGGGAAGGAGGATCCTGTTAATTATAGGCCAGTTAGCCTGACCTCTGTACCAGGTAAGGTTATGGAACAGTTTATATTGAGTGTCATCAGGACTTCAGCAAAGCCTTTGACACTGTCTCCCACAGCACACTCCTGGAAAAGCTGGCAGCCCATGGCTGCCACAGGTGCACTCTTTGCTGGGTTAGGAACTGGCTGGATGGCTGGGCCCAGAGAGTGGTGGTGAATGGTGCTGCATCCAGTTGGCAGCCAGACACCAGTGGTGTCCCTCAGGGGTCTGTGCTGGGGCCAGTTCTGTTCAATATCTTTATTGATGACATGGATGAAGGTATTGAGTCTTTCATTAGTAAGTTTGCTGACAACACTAAGCTGGGATCTGTGTCGATCTGTTGGAGGGTTGGAGGGCTCTAGAGAGAGACTTGGAATGGTTGAATGGATGGAGAGTCCAACAGGATGAAGTTTAATAAATCCAAGTGCCGAGTCCTGCATTTTGGCCACAATAACCCCCTGCAATGTTATAGGTTGGGGACAATGTGGCTGGACCCAGAAAAGGGCCTGGGGTACTGGTTGAGAGCTGGCTGAACGTGAGCCAGCAGTGTGCCCTGGTGGCCAAGAAGGCCAATGGCATCCTGGCGTGTATCAGGAATAGTGTGGCCAGCAGGAGCAGGGAGGTCATCC
Source organism: Irena cyanogastra (assembly GCA_013397155.1). Lineage (NCBI taxonomy): Eukaryota > Metazoa > Chordata > Aves > Passeriformes > Irenidae > Irena > Irena cyanogastra. The sequence goes on along the minus strand of VWZV01003812.1, from coordinate 14,772 downwards.
TTCCCCTATACTCGGCACTGGTGAGGCCACACTTTGAGTGCTGTGTCCAATTCTGGCCCCTTAGTTTAGGAAGGACATTGAGACGCTTGAGCACACCCAGAGGAGGCAACGAGGCTGGTCAGGGGCTTGGAACACAAGTCCTGTGAGGAATGACTGAGGGAGCTGAGGTTGTTTAGCCTGGAAAAATGAGACTCAGAGGTGACCTTATCACTCTCTACAACTTCCTGGAAGGTGGCTGTAGTCAGGTGGGAGTTGATCTCTTTCACCAGGCAGCAACTGACAGAACGAGAGGACACAGTCTCAAGTTGCATTAAGGGAAATACAGGTTGGATATTAGGAAGAAGTTTTTCACAGAAAGGGTGATAAAATTCTGGAATGGTCTGCCTGGGGAGGTGGTGGAGTCACCATCCCTGGAAGTGTTTAAGAAAATACTGGATATGGCACTCAGTGCCATGGTTTAGTTGAGGTGTTAGGGCATGTGGTTGGACTTGATTTTTAAGGTCTCTTCCAACCTAGTCATTCTGTGTGTGGTTCTGTATGTGAAAAATAAAATAGAATTCCAAGTAATAAAAAAGTTTTGTATCCACAAACACTGCCACAATGTCCAGGAAGAAGTGGAACAGGGAGAAAAAGAAATATGACATATCAGATGATATAAAGGAAAAACACCTGAAAATGCATTTACATAGTTAGTTTCTTTCTGGAGTCTGCCAAAATTTCTTCATTGTCAGAATTTATAGAGATCCAGAGTGACATAGCTACAAAAAGGGCTGCTACAGTAGAGAACTGTAGTAATATGTTACCAGCATTTATTTTTCTGCTTTGTCTAAAACTCATAAAAATTACCTTGTCCTAGAAGTCATATGGCTGTTTGGATCATCATTAACTGACTCTTTAAATTCTATATTTTAGTAAGAGTTACAGGGCACAGTCTGCAAAATCACAGAATCCAAAAATGGAAAGATATCATTCATTGTTGTAACCAAAACCAGGAAAAAACCCATCCAGTTTGCAGAAGAAAAAATATATGCCTTTCATGGATTTGAGCTGTACCTGTCATTTCTAATTTCCCTCCTTGGCTGGTAGACCACATACAGTAATAGATAAACAAGAATAAGAAAGAGAAAATGCATGTCAGAGAGTTTGTTTTGTCTACTTTTCTCACTGTCTGCTTAATGACAGTCACAAAAAGTGAGTGGCCAGATTGCGAAGACTTAGTGATGAAGAACTCAATGCTGACTCTGCTCCACTTCATCCACCCCCCAAATATAATGATATCTTCATGCTAAATCTAACTATTTATAATAATAATAAAAACCTCATGGCACTGGAATCCTTGTTCAGTACAATATCAGTAGCTTACAGAGAAAGGAAAGAATACTGAGACAATATATTCACATATATTAAAAACATGTATGTGGGGCATGATATTCCATTAACAGACATCATATGCCTCCTCTGGAGATGTTAATTCCTAATCTCATCAGGGAAATGAGTGTGTGTACTCTGTGTGTGTGTTCATTGGTAATGTTTTAGAAATCGTCTGTCTCTAGATGAGAGGTCATATACATCTGAAAAGTTACTTGGCTTTTGGTATTAAACTTAACAAAAAAATCTGGTCGCTCCAAAATTTAGTATATTTTCCGTATCATGATGTAGCAGCAATTTATCAACAATGAAAAGCAGCATTACTTTTAAAGAGAGTAAAGAAATGCTGGGCTTAATCTTGACCTCTGCTCTAGTGAATCTCAAACTGAAAATAATGAGATTTTTCCAATTAAAAAATTTAGCACTGTGTCTGCTTACAGTCTTGGTGAATATGTTTTGATTGAAAAAAAGGTGTTTGAACATAACATTTTTATTAATAAATATAAAGAGCTTTGCTACTGTGCCTGGAAACAGGCAATCCCTATTAAAATTAATGTAAACTAGAAAGCACAGTTCTACCTTCAAAAGCTGATTATTGTAAAATTTTTCATCAATGAACACTTTAATAGGTTTCTACTGTGAGCCTAGCTTTACAGTTATAAATTTCTAAATTATGCAGACAAATATATGCAATTTCTCATGCGGTCTTTTTATTTCATTGGGTAAAAAAATTAAAACTAATGGAAATTTAAAATGAATCAGGTAATGTTCAAATAAAAATTCTTTCACAGAGGATTTATAACTATTTTTTATGAATGTCTTACAGTGGAATGACTTGATCTTCATTTCCTTACAGATTTCTTTTAACTTTTGTACATGAAAACTGCCACTTTGATCTGGTTCAGAATTTTGTAGTAAATTGCTATGGTTCTTGACAATAAATTTTCCATTATATGCACTCTTCACTGATATTTTTATTGTAATCTCAGTCACTCAAGAACAGCGAAAATTTGGAACTTTAGGATCTTTCATAACAGAATTCACTGAATGCAGGATTTAAGAGCTGTGTGAGGAAAAGGACTTTTTGGTGATCTAAGCATTAAGTGTCAGGGTAGAAATTGTTTGCTTTGTATGTTACAGCTGTGAATCCTAAGGTGAGGGAATAGATGTGCAAAGAATAGAAGCTCTGATGATTTTATAAAATCCTGAAGAACTACTGAATACATAAGTTGTCCTGCAAGGTTTGTGAAACAGCAAGAATTCCTATGAGGCTGTAACACCTCTCAGATGCCCGAGGGTTTGTCAAATCCATGTGTGATCTTGTGGAACTTGTAAACTGTCAGTGAGGTGCTGTAGAGTTTGAAAATTTTGTCTGGACCTTAAACTGTCTGGAGTTCCTGTGGCAGCTACAAAGCCTACCAGGACTTCTGAATTGTTCACAGCGTTAATACTTCACCTAGAGAAATGCAGTTTACCTTCTCAAAACAGCAAGGTGGTCTCTAACATCACACAGATGTTTGTAGAAGCAGGTTAGGACATGAAAAATCATCAAAGTATAGAGTTACCATCTATGTATCAAGTTGTTGAAGATGAAAAAGTCTTAAGACTTTAATGATTGCAGTTATTATTGCAGTTCTCCAGACAAGCTTAATTGTACATATTTGCAAACAAAACTTCTACAATTTTAAGTCAATGGACACTCTGGAAATAAAATGTGCTCCTCTCAAGAAGCAGAAGTGAAGATAATGTGCTCTGTGGAGCAACTTGGCTGAAAATTAGTCCAGCTGTGGTTTATCAGTAACGTAGACAACCTGGAAAAAAGTAGCGGTTTGCATCAGTGCATTGGTTAAAAAAGATATTGCATCTTCTGCTACCTGAGGTCCTTTAAAAATTGCTCTAAAAATGTTTATATATTCAGCTAATATGAAGTCCTTTATGTGCTACTCAATTTTTGTTTCTCTGAACCAAAAAAAGTTCAAGCCTTTCCTTGGCCTTCATCCCTGCTGGTAGAAAATTAATGTATTTCAGTCAACAAACTAAACATGAGGATAGGGAGAAAAACAGCCATCACACACTGTTGGTATGCTATCAGTTGACTTAAACAGGATGAGTCCTCACACAACAGTTCTCTTCCTCCATAACTGTTTCTGTTTCTGATATAATCTACTGTATCATCTTCAGAAGATCTCTGGTAACTATTAAATTTCATGTTCCACCAGTGTGCTGGTTTCAACCCATCACACACAGATGCACACAGGAAAAGAAAATCAATCAGATATTAGTTATGGTGTAATGTCCCCTCTTGAAGGTATCAGCATGTGATAAATAGAAACCTGCATGGGTGTGCAGGAAATTTTTGGCACAAATGGAAATTCAATTTAAATAAACACTTTGCAATCACCTCAGGTGCTAGGTCACGCTTAACACAGACTATACTTTAAAGCACGTCATATTAAGAATACAGTTTTGGCTTTCATCCTTTTGTATGTCTCAGCTGCTGCACCTTAGAACATTACTTCAGGGAAAGTAAAATGTTTGAATGCTGTGTGTGGAGAGCAGAGCAGTTCTTTGTAAACATCTGCCTTTTCTTCTTATATGGATGAATACATAATATTTCCAAGTACACAAGTCAGATTTTAGATCTCATTTACATAATAAATTAGAATGCAGAAAATATTCCAGAGGGCAAGCAAACACTTTGAGCATAATATTGAAAGAAATTTTGAGAACTGTTTCTTTGTTGGTTTCTTTAGTGTGTTTTAAACCTAAGAGATGGTTATTGCAAAATACAATGTTGTTCTCTGTTTATATGCATGTAGAGCTGGAGACTGATGGAAACCAGAGGAAAGAACATGTTAAGATTAAATTCTCAAGCAAGTAGTGACAAACTCCTTGTCCTTGAAGCTTGTATAAATAACTTTCCTGTGTTTTTTTAACCTGTTTCCCCCACTCTCCAGCCAGCCCAGCAGTGAGGCATGTCACTCTGATGGTTCACATCCATCTCCTTTTATTGATGTCCACTTTGGTATCCGTACAGGTCATCAATATTGCTGCCTCTCTGGCAGCCGCTGGGAATGGCAGGGCAGCCTTGTGGGGCATGTAGGGGAGGCTGAGCTCACCGCCGAACTCGCGGTTCCAGCCAGATGCTGGTACCAGGCTGTCATAAATCTTTTAGGTGACCCAGGTGAACTCTGAGGCTCAAAGCTCACTGAAAACTGATCAGGCCTCTGTTTAGTTTAACGGGCCCTTTTCAGTGACAAGTGAAGGGTTCAACAAATGCTCAAACCAGATATATATTATTTGAAAAACTAATGGCTTTTAAAAGAGTGTTTGACAATTGTTTAGGGCTGTCTGGAGATCCATTATACTGATAAATGACCAACTTGGTCTATGCCAAACTGGAGATGGCCAGCAAAAAGCAGCTTTGGTTATTATTTTTTTTCCCTCCCCTAGCTGCCCATGCACTCTCTACATCTTTAGGGGCTTCATAAGAGCCTCATGTGCTATGGTGGACAGGAAGACTTAAGGCATCAAAGGATACCTGTGCAGCTTATATTTAACCTTGCAATCAAACTGAAATTAAGCAAGACTTCAGATACCCACAGTGACCTGCTATTGACCGCCTGAACTTCTAAGTTAGGGTCAGTTGGGGCCCAGAGTAGGAGGTCAAAAGCTGGTCAGTGCTCTTCAGCTTCAGTGTGTTGAATAGAGAGACTTTATTGCCGTGATTTATGCAGTTTGCACAGACAGGTTAAGGAGATCTTAAAACATGCCACAGTGCTCACTTACACTGGTTGCACCATCCACAGGGAAAATAAATTCCGGTTGTCCATATGAAATCTCTCGCGGATATGCCTTGAAGTATTTTACTCTCTGTACTATAAAGATTCGCACCCAGACTCGACCCCTGAACATGGCAAGGTTAGTGTTTTCAGACTTATTTAAACAGTGTGAATGCACCAAATGAAGCACTTTACAAAGCTGATTAATTGCAAAGGCAGAATAACAACCAGTAATTTTTTTGTTGTTGTCTGGAGAAGGGGAAGGCACAGCTAAACTTAAGATTACAGTGGCAATTTGAACACAGCAAAGACTGACTTTTAACCACTCCACAGACAACAATCTTTGGTGTTTCCTTCTCAGCTACTACATTCCTTCTTTTATTTTTTTTACCAGAAAATCTAGTTATTGGAATATTATCAGATCAACCATAAGGAAGAATCAAAAAATTTAAGCATTCTTATCACTTTGTAATCAGAAGGCTTTTTTTCCTGCTAAAGCATAATACAGCCTAAATTAATTTTAACTTTCGTACCCAGAACAGTTCAAGGACTGCCCTAGTTGCTACTCAATGTCTAGGTCTTTGTAGAGCAGAAACTACCAGAGTGATGTGGATTTTCTGACAGACTCATCTCTGACCACCAGACCTGTCTTTGCTGGTGATCAAAGCAAGAAACTGAAACCTAGTCTTCAGAGGTGAAAGGATAGGGTGTTTAAGCCTCTTAGAGCGACCTCTTTTTCACTGTAGTACATATTTCTTTGGTGTCTGTTACCCTCGATTTAATATACCTAATTCAAAAACATATTAGTCCATAGTAAGGTACAATTGTATTTGACATAACGAGGGGGAAAAAGAGGTAAAATTTACCAAGCTCTACTGAAAAAAATGGCCTTAGCAGATGTATAGCTGCTTATTTTCAGAAGTATTTTAAGGATACAGTTTTAACAAGCATATTTGATGACCTAAGGTATATTTACATGAAGTTCAAGAATAGCTAAGCATGAGCCATTTTAGCCTGTTAGGTAATCGCATCATTATTAATCAATATATTTATAAACAGGTATAAAACAGAGCAGACCTGGTGGTTAAATAATAATTTGTTCTTAGAAGGACTTATACATGTTATTCTAATTCTGTCATTAGTATAATGAATATTTTTAAGTCTTTGAAATGTGTATTTGTCTGAAATAGACATAAGAGACACTTTTCAAGTCAATAAGACACATTGCAACTGCATATAGAAGTATTTTTCACTTGTAGCGAAAAATAGGAAAAGCTATCAGCATCTTACTCTGCGAACTTAGAGATTCAGGTAGGCAATGCCATCCACTGATTTACATATAAAAGGTTCTGCAAACAAGTAACAGAAGTAGAATATGATCTCTCACCAATCTTCAGAGCCAGTGTTGATAGCTGTGGTCTCGTTTTAGCCTGCTGTGTGCATACATAAAGACAGCCAGTATTCCCAAAGCACAGAAGAGAGTTTTTTTTACTATAAGGTTCCTCAGGCGACTCTAAACTTTTCTCAGACTGAGCAACAGAAGTTGGCCACATATATCGTAGTTGAATGACTGGTACTTTTAAGTACATTGGCGTGAATCAACTGGTAGTTTCATGTTTTGCTCACTGTTTAACAGTGAGTGTCCAGAGGCAAGGATAAAACTAGACAGAGACTAGTTACCAAACTACCATAAAATAGATTCTGGCAATGAGAGAGAGACCTAAAGTCCCACTTCATTGATTACATTATATGGTAGAAATTTAATATAAGAAAGTACAGCAAATAGTAACTCTTACTATTACTTTCTTTGTGAAAAGTAAACTTCCTTTTAAAACCTTTTTTTTAGTACTCCTACAAAAAAAAAAAAAGGAAGAAGAAAAGAAAAAAGAAGGAAGTACATTGGTCCACTACCCCCCCATTTCCCCACTTCAGTTGGAGGCACAGAAGGCAAAGGTAACAGTTGAGATAAGAAAATTTACTGGGAATAGCAATGAGATAAGAAAAATTAACAGTAACAGCAACAATATTAATAACAGAGTTGTAAAAGAGAGAGAGTGATTCATATGCAAAAATGCTCACTGCAGAGCCCATGACAATAGATAGTACCAGTCGGCTTCTCCTCCATGTTTTCTTGACTGGAATGAACCCCTTTTTCCTGGAAGTGAGTCCCTTTACCCCACCCTCAGCAATGACATGAGGTGGTAGAGAATAATCTCCAGCTCCTATCCATGCTTCCTCCTGACTAATGCAAAAATTAACCCTGTCCTGGTCAGACTCTGGACAGTTGAGAAGTCTATCCCACATTCTGAAAAGTCTGTTATAGAGACCTAAGAAAAGACAACATGATTTCCAAAAGGTTTAAATTTTTTTAGACATTTCTGCAAACTTAGGGAGTTTAAACCACCAGCAGTTGAGAAAACTATTTTTGGAGGTTCGGTTCAGGGAAAGCTTCAAAGCTAGTTTGAATCCTGAGTTTAACCTAAAACTTGAGCTGTATTTGTCAGAACACTCTCTTTCAATGTGTTTCTAAATCTTGACTGCAGACAGAATTGCAAATACTGCACTAAAGCTGGATGAACAAACATGATGATGAAAAAATTACAGAATCACAGGATGAGCTGAGTTGGAAGGGAACCACAAGGATCATTGAGTCCAACTCCTGGCCTTGCACAGGACCATCCCCAAGACTCACACCATGTGCTGAGAGTTTTGTTCAAACTTCTTAAACTCAGTCAGGCTTGGTCCTGTGACCACTTCCCTGGACAGCCTGTTCCAGATCACAGCCACACTCCGGGTGAGGAATGTTTTCCTGATATCCAACCTAAACTTTCCCCAATACAACTTCAGGCCATTTTCTCTGCTCCTGTCACTGGTCACCAGAGACAAGAGATCAGTGTCTTCCCCTCCTCTTCCCCTCTCAAGGAAGTTCCAGACTGTGATGAGGTCTCCCCTCAGTCTCCTGTTCACTAGGCTGAACAGACAAAGTGACCTCAGCCACTCAGACAGCTTCCCATCAAGGACCTTCATCATCTTTGTTTCCCTTCTGTGGGTGCTCTGTAATAGCTTTATATCTTTCTTATATGGTGGTGCCCAAAACTGCCCCCAGCACTCAAGGTGAGGCTGCTCCAGTGCAGAGCAGAGCGGGACAATCCCCTCCCTTGTCTGGCTGTGATGCTGTGCCTGATGCCCCCCAGCATAAGCTTGGCCCTCCTGGCTGCCAGGGCACTGCTGACTCATGTTCAACTTGCCACTGACCAGGACCCCCAGGTCCCTTTCCACGGTACTGCTTTCCAGCATCTCATTCCCCAGAGCAGAATCTGGCACTTTCCCTTGTTGAATTTCATATGGTTGGTGATTGCCCAGCACTCTACTAAAGTCTTTCTGCAGGGCCCCCCTGCCTTTCACAGAGTCAACAGCTTCTCCCAGTTTTATATCATCTGTCAACTTGCTTAGTATCCCTTCCAGTCCTGCATTCAGGTTATTAATGTAGATGCTGAAGAGCACAGGGCTAAGATGGAGCCCTGTGGAGCCCCACTGACGACAGATCACACCAGTCTGATGTCACCCCATTCAGTAGCACCCTTTGTGTCTGACCCCTGAGCCAGCTGCTCACCCATGCCATGATGTGTTTATCCAGCTGTGTGCTGCACATTTTGTCCAGAAGGATACTGGGAAGGACGCTACTGAAAGCTTTTGTGAAATCCAGAAAAAGTGCATCCACTGGTTTCCCTTGATCAAAGGAACCCATAAGGTAGGTTACCTTGTCATAAAAAGAAATCAGGTTGACGACCAGGACTTTCCGCTCATGAAGCTGTGCTAGCTCTGACTGATGACTACTTTGTCTTTCAGGTGTTTTTCCATACCTCCCAGAGTAATGTTCTCCATAACTCTACCAGGCACTGAAGTGAGACTAACAGGCCTGTCATTTCTGGAGTCCTTCCCACCCTTCTTGGAAACGGAAAATCACCAGCAGCTTCAGCTGGGACTTCTTCCCAAGACCACTCAAAATCATCTGGAGTGGTTTTGTAATGCCACCAGGTAGGTCTGAGGATTTTTGGATGAATCTCAACAGCTTCCACAGACTTGTAGGGATTTTATGGAAAGAATTATCTTGGATGATACTCAGTTTGTGATCAATATGATTTTCAAATACCAAAAATATGCATGATTTGGAAAGTGACAATGTATTCACAGCTTCAGGACAAGAAAGTGGTTTCTGAACAATTGGAAAAATGCATAGAGTAACAGGTTAGACATATATTGTTTTCTGTACTGCATCATTCTTTCTAGGAGAAGTTTGTGGATTTTGATGGTCCTTAACACAGGCAGAGCAAAAGCCTGACTGTAGACAGAACAGGAAAAACCTAAGATAATCCTAAAGTTTAGGTCGAGAAAGATCTGTTTTTAACATATTGAGCTGAGTTTTGCTGCATCTGAGTTCCAAGCTAGTGAATAGTCAATCAAAATTTGGAAGAATATATTGTGATATTTATAATTTGTATACAAAATAAAATAAAAATTGCTATCAACCAAGAGGATTTTAGTCAAAATGAAAATTCTCTGCCCAAGAACAAGTAAAAACTAAGACTGAATGTGCATGAAGTAGGTCCAAATTGAAGGTTAATATGGTTGTTAGTAATACAGCAATTAATGCTTTTGTCATAGCACAACTTTCATCTTTGTGTGAAGAAAGGGCGAGACCAAAAGGTATTTTGGTGCTTAAAGATCACTCAAGTACAACATTTAAACTTCAGCTACCGGGTGCCTAACCCTCAAACTCAAAACTGTATATGAAGTTCCTTTTTGGCTGTATCTGCACACTTTACAAAAAAATCCCAAACCTAAATTGCTGACATATTTTCTCACCTTTGACAGCAGATCATGAAGATAGACTGTTAAGTATTTTGCTTATACTTTCTCTTACTTTCTTTGAAAAATAAATTCTCAGTCTACAAATTCCTAAGCAATTTGGACTTCTGGGTGTTCAACACTCTGTACACAATAAAAAAAAAATTCAGTCAGTTTTATGAGACAGACATTACCTAGCCTGGCATTCAAATAGGGTCAGCTTTCCTGTCCTTTACCAAGAAACTTGGAAACTGATTTATTCTCCATTATATTACACAATGGAGATTATTTATTACTTTTGGTTTCTTATCTTAGTACATTAGATATTTTGTTACCATGGCAAGATTACAGAGTTACTCAGATTGATGAACACAGAGGAATTCTAAAACACTAGCAATGTGAACCATGTTCTTGACTGGCTTCTGTAGGGCTCTCTAAGTAACTGATTTGTAGCTAGAATTTACATTCTAATTTGAAAGTAGCTAGCTTAGTTTTATCATCTGGAAACACACTGCGGAACAGTCGACTTCTGGCTTTGTAACTGCAAGGAAAGTCATTGCATTGACTTCATATAAGATCACTTTATCTTCCCATAAATGGAGAAATCTGTAATATCAGACTCAGGTATTTAGCTTATTTCCATGAGGCCAACTAAAAGTTGTATTCAAAAGAACCTCATGAGAAGTCAGGTTAGAAAGAAAAATAATACCTTCTTTTAAATGGAGCAAGAAACTTTGTTTTAGGTCAAACTGAGGTCATAAAGAGGCTAATATGGGCTTAGCATGCAGTACAGCTGCTGTATGCTGTATTTTGCCTGTGCATAAAAAAGAAGCTTTTGTTTCCACTACTTTTACTCCCTGCATGTTCCTAAGTAATTTCTTCACTCTGGCACTTAAACTTATATATATATATGTCTCAGTTAACTTTAACATATATGTATTTTGCAGCCAGATATTTACTTTAAAATATATGATTTCAGAAATTAACAGTATGGTACAGTTTTAATAGGAGGAATCTCTTGAAAAAAATCATAATTCTGAATTCATGTGCTCTTACAGTGGCAAAACCATTTCTTTTGGGTCACTAAAATCAGCATCTTCTGTCATGTGCTGTAATGGCAATTAATTCTTTATAGAGGAGGAATCAAAACCATACCAAGTTCTGAATTATTTTAAAACAGAGTATCTAAGGAAACAAACATGTTTTTTGTAAGGAGCTCAACTGAGAAGAAATCAAATAAATAAGCCCTCCTCAGTGCAATATTCCTTTCTGATTCCACAGAGAACAAGGCAATCAAGGCTTTTTTTTGCAATGAACTCCAGAAAAAAATTGAAAAAGACACATTCTAGAGACGAGTGGAGAGGATTGCCCAGATTAAATCCACCAAATAGA
>VWZV01003811.1:606340-674504 GCA_013397155.1 Irena cyanogastra | reverse complement strand
GAAGATTTTCTCTCTCTTGGCCCTTTAAGTTATGCAGCGTTTGACATGCAAAGCCCAGTTCCTTATTTCTCTCTCAGTGAGGTCATTCCAGAAGTGCACAAGAGAGATTATCTCTTCAATTGGTATAATGATTTCTAAAAGCCTCTTATGTTTGCCAAGCTAAAATCCACACCTCAATACTTTTGCAATCCCTTTATTGTTTTCTAGACTGGAATAAAGAACTCAGTAGCAGAAATTCCTCTTTGCCTCACAGAAGTAAACCTGCACCACAGGATGAATCACTTCCAGGAAAAGCATTTGACCATTCCAACATAATGGATACAAGTAAATATCCCCACAATATCAGTACAAGTAACTTACCCTAACAGGTAAGTTACCTAACAGGGTAAGTTTTAGTGGACAGATAGTATAAATACAATTTAGTATAAACAAATACACTTTATAATCCCTTTTGTGCAATTTAGATTAATAATCAGATGGAAGGGACAACACATTTTCAACAAAATTATTTCTTTTTAGTTTGGTATACATAAAACTCGTATTATAATGTTCAAACTTTTTGATGTAGCCATCATCTAATATCAATTAAAGCTTACCTAAAAACCTCCTGTTGAAAATTCTAGAATAATTGACTCAAAATAAAATATTAAAAGTTTGTGAAATGTTTATGCTGCAAAAATAACATTCCAAAAATTACTACAAGTAAAAGTTTCTTGAATATAAGCCAAGAAAAATAACTGCTGCAGTGTAAGTATCCACAGAAACAATAGGCTGAGAGATGGAGGGGATTCTGCCACTCTGAAATTTAAAGTTTCTTATTGAAAATTGCAACACTAATTTATGCTTATTAGCAAAAAAAAGATGCAATAGCAGGAAAGCTTGAACTTCACATACCAGAACTGATAACTACACAATTGACACTAATTGGACTGTAAATCCTCACTGACAAACTCTCTCCAAACACACTTTTAACTACACTGACATCTTAGTGAGGTCAGAGATGACTAAACGTAAACTAGTTGACAGCTGAACTTTGCCTACAAAGTATATAAATATCTTGAGATGCCTTTCCTTTCAGACATTTAAGATTTTTATGAACCAATTTCCCCTTTTTACAATGAACATGGCAGACATACTTTTAACATCTAATATACTGGAATGAGAGAATGCCATTTATAGGAGAAAGCCTTTTCTGATCCTCAATATAAATGCAACTCATATTCTTTAAGTATCTCTGTGATGTACTGACTGATCTCAGTAAAATGATAATGTCACATTAAATAAATATATTCGCTTAAAGTGAGAAAAATTCTACCAAGAAGTTTTCATGATTCTTGGAAAAAGTTTTTCAAATGCAACACAAGGTCTTTGCCAATCAGGGATGCATCTGTGGTTATGAACTGAACAAAACTTCTAGAAAGAGCATTTCACAAAATATGGACTGAGCAGCCAGAAAGACACTCAATAAAATGGCTTTTTAAGAAGTTATCTAGGGTATCTGATGTGCCATTCTTTCCATACCTGTGCATCTTTAACATTCAATAACTGTGTATTTTGATGAACAGAAAAGCTGGAAGAAATCCATGAATGTGTAGATGGTCAAATTCAGAGGCCCCTATTTAGGCTGCCTACCTGCCAAATTTTTTAAGACTACCTCTGCACAGACTCACTAAATAAAGTTCAGACCTCAGGACATCCTTTTATCTGAACAGAAGGCTGAAGATCACAACTGTTCTCCCATGAAAAGCATCCAGTCCTGGTGCTAAGCCTACAGAGGGACATTCCATGAGATGGGTGTCCAAGTGCTGGCTCTCATGTTCTCAGTTATGATAATAAACCTGAAGCAAACACAACTCCATATTAACTTCCGTAACCTTCTGTCAGGAGAATGATGTGATATTTCTTCAGCTTTTCTTAATTTTTTAAACTTTTTCTCTTTCTGAATCCACATGGATAGCCGATATAAAAGCAATCATAAATTCAAGAGTTAATAAAGAGGAAAGTAAAACTGTATTTGTGTTAATGGAAGCATCACTTGAGACGAGTTCAAGAAGACAAATAACTATGCTGGTCATAAAATCAAAAGGCAGCTATTTCATCGCTAAGAAAAGCCCAAGAGACACAGACACAAATAACTTGCACTCTATTGAGCAAACAGATAACATTAAAAGTGGGAAAGTGCTGACCTGACGCACCAAAAAAAAAAAAAAAAAAAAAATCCTTTCTCTTCTGTGTTCAAAAGTATCTACCTAGGGAGCACCAATAAGATGGCTTTGTAGCTCTCATGGAAAGGTAAAATTTTAGTCAATATATAACAAAGTTGGTTTTGAAATTACTTTATTCAATTTATACTTTCTTCCATACAACAAGCAGAAATTGCCCTTGTACTTAACACAGGCAATGCACAGACAGTCCCTAACTTTACCATGGATGTTCAAAGACAGTTTCTAGTTAAGACACTTGATGGATTTTATTTAGGACATCATATTTCAAATAAAGCCAAAAAAAGTAACATTGCTTCTGGAACATCAAACCTCTCAAAAAGCTATGGTCCTAAACCCCAAGATTTCAGTCATTTAGGTTCTTTTGATTTGTTCTTTCCGACCTTTGAGTCAGGAAGTCAGACATGACCAAAGTATTAAATGGCTTTGCCATCCACTATGCAGAAGGAATGAACACCTGCCTCAACTGTAATAAGGTCACCAGCTTAGATGTGACAGATTGTTTGCAGAATGAAAGAACTGCATGAAGAGCAATGTCTCAGTTGAAATAGAAATCTTTCCAAAACAGACAATGCCTCATTTATCCTACAGATAAACTTCCAACTTTCTCCATATAAAAGCCAAAATATGTGTTTCAGAATAATCTCATCTCTTTTAATTTTCTAGGTTAGTTTGCAAACTTCTGAATGTTGTCTTCCTTTGCTATTAATGAAGAGCTGCAAAATGTAGGTCTGAGACTCTTCATGCAGTTACTGGCTCCCTTCACTGATGGATTCACCAGAACTCTATCTGCACTGGACTAGAAGAGAGGCATATATCCCTAGTACATTCCAGACCTCAGCCAGGAAGTGCAAGATGAGGTCAATAATCCACCCTGTGAAAGAATTCCTGTTTGCCCTTAAAACTGGTGCAACTTTTTTCTTATTAACTTTAAAACTTCTCATCCTGTCCCATTTCCAAGCATGTCTCACTCCCCTACCCCTCTTCTCCTGCCTTCACACCTTGCCCAGTGATGTTATGACATCTCCTGCCCTCTGTCTTATTCTGCTCTTATTTGGGGTCAACAATAAAGAGTATGAGAATATCCATCAAAATATAAAGAGCTTTTGGTTTTATAATCTTGCTCTATAAACACTTAGAACAACAAGGAATTTACCAGACTTAGGGAAGTTAATCATGACAAATACAAGTCACTTTAGAAAGAAAATACAGATTACTGACATACCTCTTGAAAAGGTACACAAATACAAAAAAACCCTCAATTAATTATTTTCTGACCTTGCCCAATGGATGCAGTGCCTGGAGAATACAACAGAGAATGCAGACACTTTTATTTCCTCTTAGAGCCATGTAAGAAAGTATTTGCTTACTCTATTTAATAAATCAATTTCTTCTTTCAGCTTTCCAATTAGTTCCTCTTTGTCCTGTGCCATCTTCATTAATCTTGCATTTTCCTGTCTTTCTTTTGCAAGTTCCTATAACCAGAATACAGAATCAAGTTGGAGATGTAAATTCTTGTTTCAAGAGACAGTTTTAAGTTAATACCATCTGAAACAAAGAAAGAAGAACACACCCACACCCACTTATCTATAATTCCTTTCCTACAGCAAGTCAAACTCTCATCTTCAAGTCCTTTTGCATTTCAAGGAGCTAAAGAATCACATCTAAGAATATTTTACCAACAGCAAATCTGTTTGGTATCTCATTCAAGTGATAATGGTTTTTATTTATATTTAACTTAAGCATGAACACAGAATTGGCCCAAAACAGAAGAAGTAAATGTGAAGTATCAGCTCCCAAATTGTTGTTGGTTGGATTTTCTGTTGTTGGTTTTTTTTAATAATACCATTAACAAGAAATGAAGATTCACTTTTAAATCTGTGATCCTGAATGTGAGAAAGAATGAAAATGTTCTTTAGGAAAGAAGGTGCTTAAATCTTCTTCTATTTTTTTTTCTGGCAATTAAAGTATTTCAGAAAGAAGCTGATTTAGAAGGGAGGATTATGGTTCAAATGAACGTTCCTCAAGTCTTAAATCAAAAATAGTAATTTCTACAAAATAAATGTTATTTTTCCCCTTTCCAAAAAAGACCTTTTCAAATTGTGTTTACTTAGTAATTTTCACCCATATGATTCAAAAATAGTTGGTAATTTACCCTCAAAAAATCCACTTCAGAGGAAGACAGAGAAGGCCAGTAATAGATTACACAGATGACATTATTTAGCAAAACACTGGCTTAGGTGAAAAGCTCAGCTTTAACATTATTACATTTTCCCAAAACCATTTTAATTAAACCAGTGTGAAACAATGAAAAACATTTTAAATATGTATTTTAAATGTTTACAGCTCTAACAAACATCTGGACAGCAATTAAACTTTACAATACTTCAGTATACTAGAAAAATCCAAACCAACAAGTAGATCAGAAACCACCTTGTAACCTTGTGAACAGCCAGTGAGCTCCTTCTTCCCCCAAGGTATTTGCTCTGTGTTGGTGTGTCACGAGGTACATAAGAGAAGCACACAGAGCACTGCTGGCTCTCTAAGTGTATTATCTTCATCTTAACTATTTCTCACTTATACACCAAATGCAAACTAAACATCTGTGATTTGAAAGTTCACATTATCCTCAGTCAGTCTGACTCTTTATACGTTTTCTTAGCCATAACTATCTGTACTTCAAGCATTTTGCATCATTTCTATGTATTTTACCTGCAAATTTCCCATGGAGTTTCAAAAGCACTTTATTTCAGATGTATGCCATAGAAAGGTTAGTTGGTGCTTACCCTTTCAAGTTCCTCAATCCTCTTTTCCAAAGTGTTACTTGGTAGAGACGTGCCAGAAGAATTTGCATCTCTGCTGTACCTGCCGTAAGCTGTCCTCTCTGTTCGGGAATATCTGTTTGGAGCATCATCCTCTGGTGCATTGGCTGTGCTGTGAAAGGCAGAGCAAAGCAGACACTTATTTACACATTTAACAAAATGGAAAGGAGAGCACTCACAAAAGTGCTTTCCAAAGCAGCCAGCAGGTCAGTCTAATAAACTGCAGAGACCGTATTTCACAGCTCTTCTGTGGCTGAGAACTCACTAAATTCACTGCCTCAGGGGTTCAAATACTTGGATAATGCAGCTTTCTTCACATGGGCAATATACTATAACATATACCTATCCTATTTTTCAAGTTTCATTAACTACACACATTAAAAACCAAGCTAAAGAACTTTATTTCAAGAACTAAAGTGCCACTACAGAGTTTAAACCAAGAATCTTTTTAACTAGATGAAAACATAAGGGATGAAAAAACAAGTACACATCCAAAACATAAGAAGAATATTGACTAGTTTTTCAGGAACTATGGATTTGGCCGATAAGGGACTGGAAAGTAAACTGAAGTGAGAAAGTGATGTGACCCAACAAACTAATTTTATGCCATCTCCAAAGTTTGTCAAACCTCTGTTGGTAGACACTCACTCCTTAAGTGGTCCTATGGTTTTTTTTTCGTTTAGATTATGTGTCTATTTATTAAAAATCAGTCATGGAATCAACAAATAAGCACTGCAAGTGTACATAAGCCAGTTTTTTAAAAAAGCATGCAGGTTCTCCATTACTACTGGTATGTATAAAACCAGTACTAATTTAAAAATATGCATGACAAGTCAAGCATTTTCAGTCACAAAACTAACAGTGTCCTTCCCAAAGCCATTTTCTTCCTAACAATAATGTTACTTACCTTCAATGAAGATCCTAATGAATAACTAAGAATAACAGAACAGAGCACCCTGGGAGCAGGCAAAGAGACTTTCCCTCTCCAATTCACCAAAGTTTACACTTCTTAGATTTAAAATATACAGACCAAAGACAAAACCAAAAGATGGAGATGCTCAAAAGCCACCTGGAGATGGTCCTCAATAATCAGCTCTAGGTGGCCCTGCCTGAGCAGGGGACTGGACAAGATTTCCCCCAGAGGTCACTTCCAATGTCAACCAGCCTGTGATTCTGCAAAATCACACAGCTGAAGTATGTATACACTGGTGCTCTAGACCACTTAGGAAAAGAATGAAAAGCACTATGAGCATCCCTACAACATTTCATTTAAAACACAGAAGAGTACATGATTAATGTGTTCATTTAGCAATTTTGCATTTCATAACCCTAGAAAACCCCAGCTGACAACGTGCAGATTTAGATGGATACAGTGCAAATCAAAAGCAGGAGTATCTGGCAAAGGGATGTTTCTTCGTGGATATAAATATTCTTTTGCTCCAGTATGTGTGAAGTTTCCAAGACACACTGACACAATTGTAAGGAATTTTGTAGCTTAATGTTATTACCATATTTAGCACTGTTTATTCTTCATCCAGAAGATTTTTTATAAAACATTTCTAGGACCGGATATGCATGTTGCAACACAAGACAAATATTTAAACTTAACTCTATAAATTCTAGATTATTGAGTTTCCTAAAAGACATGTAGCTTCATGCTGTTAATGTCTCAAGGAGAGACCACACCAAAAAAAAAGTCTCAATTTTTCATCATTTAAAGATTAATACTTTTGCCACCATACTGGAGTATTTAAACTCAGCTCCAGTAAGTGATATCGACAGAAGCTCCTACACAAAGATTAGAAGAAAGAATACCTGGACAGGAAGGGTTTAATTAATAAAGAAAATGCTTTAATTTTCAGGTGTTCTTTTCCTGAAACTTACAATTTAATTTCCTCATCTATTCCCCTGGGCAGCAGACCCTACTGAACACATTCTTTCTCACTGTAGGAAAGTACAAACAATATATCATGGAGGCTTCTAGGAAATGGCATTTTAAAAAAGCATTTAAGGAGGCATCAGTTCATAACCTAACACAAGGAATGTGACAGATAAAAAGTTCATTATTTTGGTTGTTATAACCAATGGCTAGTACACAGCAACAGCAAAAAATGTACTATCCATGACACAACAGAAACATCTTTCACAAAGAATGGAACTTACGTCTTCAGATGCAATGTCACTTCATGAGTATTAAATGAGAAAGAATCACAGAATCAAAATATGCTGAGTTGGAAGGGACCCATCAGGATCATTTAAGTCCAGCTGTTGACCCTGGACACCCCAAGAGCCATATGTGCCTGAGAACATTGTTCAAACACTTCTTGAACTCAAGACAGGCTTGGTGCAGTGACCACTGTCCTGGGAAACCTATTCCAGTGCCCAACCACCCTCTGGCTGGAAAACTGCTTCTTGGTATCCAACCTAAACCTCTCCTGACTGAGCTTTATGCCCCTTCCTTGAGTCCTGCCATGGATCACAAGTGTCAAGATATCTGTACCTGAGCCTCCTCTTTCCCTCAGGAGGAATTTGTAACTGCAGTGAGGCCTCCCCTCGGTCTCCTCCAGGCTGAACACACCAAGTGACCTCAGCCATTCCTCATAGGGCTCCTGCTCCTTCACCATCCTTGTTGCTCTCTTTTGGATGTTCTCTAAGAGCTTAATATCTGTTTTATATTGTGCACCCAAACCTGTCCCAGCACTGGAGGTGAGGCTGCCCCAGCACAGAGCAGAGCAGGACAATCCCTTCCCTTGCCTGGCTGGCCGTGCTGTGCCTGATGCCCCCCAGGATCTTTTCCACAAAGATGACTAGAAAAATAATTATCACTGAACTTGGTGTGTCTTTACTAAGAGGAAGTATCTATGAACCATCCCCAACAAACATACTGTCTATGGAAGTATACCTGTGGATTATGTTTATATATAAAAATATACAAATATAAATATATTTTACAAGGGCGTGTTTCTGGCTATACTTAAAACAAAAACAACATAGCAAAATCAGTTTGACTACACTCACAGAGAAACAGAAATTTTGGTTTGGAATTATGTTCCTAGTTATTTTCTTTACAATAAAATCAGTTATTTATACAGGGGCAGGTTTAAAAGCATTATTACAGCAAGGTGAAATATCTCTTGCTCCTTCCAATGCTGCTTTGATTCTCTCAATGTCTTTCTAAAGCACTGTCCAAATTGCCACTTCACCCAATGAAAAATCACCCTGTCAAAACTGTATTTCAACTACAACAGGTTTATTTTTATGCCAGAATCTTATAACTGTACCTGATTTGAAAACTCCTAGTTATTTTTGTCACTGCAATCCAGTCACTTGCTGACAGCTCCTCTGGAATTATTTCTACATAGAGCACCTTGGCTTTCTGTTACTTCAGACTGCTTAAGCCAAATTTGTGGCTTTCAGAGCTGAGCTAAGGAAAGGCAGTCTCATCTTTTCTACAGCTGCACTCCCCACTTTTCCTGTGTCTGGCCTTCAGGTGAATGGGAAACTACACAAACTACGATGCAGCAATCGAGCAGCCAAGCAAAAGGAAGCCATCAGCTTCCAGCCACAGTGGCTCCTGAGGCAGTACCCTGCTTGCCCAGCTGCCTGAGCGCTGGCACAAGGGCCAGTGAGGAACTCTGGCCACAACTCAGACCATCAAAACATTTTGCAGAAATAAACCCTACGTGTTCATGCCTTCTCATAACATCAGCAGTGTCTCAAGAAGGGTTACAAAAGTCAAGAAAAACTTCTTAAGTGACCCTTGTCTAAACTAAAATGCTCATATCTGCAAAGCAGTAGTCCTAAGGTAACAAGCTAGACGAGACAATGCCTCCAAAGCCAGCCCTCACTGCGAAACTCCCAAACACAGGCAAGCAGGCAAGTCTGGGCATAGCATTATGAAACACTATTTCACAGCTGTGGTTTTTTTTAATTAGTGAGATCAAGGTTAGTATGATGGAAAATAAACTGTTATAGTTTAAGTTTTATAATTATCTAAAAACACTGAGCAAGACAATTTCAGCAGTGTTCAAACATTTCCTTCAGAGCCCCTCTAATGAGTGCTCTGAAGCACCTTCTTTAATTATGATCTCTACTTCCCCATTTATTTTTCAACTCTTACATGAATGATAAACTCAAGTATGATGGAGTCTTTTACAATTGCTGCTAAATAGTCTCTACCTCTAGGGTTCCGTGTTAATGTGCCATACTACCCTAAAAGAGTGGGCAAAAATCCTCTCTGACATTTTGACTGGAAGCCATAAAACCATACCACACTGTATTCATTTCCACTAGTAAACAAACTTATAAGGGGAATACACTTCTGAACCACAAAGCGATTTTAATCTAGCTCTTTTTGTAAACTGATCCAGTTGATCTGTCTGATTGAAGAACCACGCAAAAATCTTAAATCCCAATCTGCAAGGTTTGCTCTACAATTTTTAAAAGAATAAACTCAATTGGTTCCAAAACCAGTCTTTAAAGTAAGCTGATAGAACAAACTTTGTGTTTATAAAAATATTCCTATGTCTGCATAATTATCTTGCTTTACTGTTACTTGCAAACAAGCCTTTTAGTTCACAGAAGAAACATAATTCATGTTTACATGTAGATTAGACTCAAATATTTCAACAAATAAAATGTACTTTGTCCTTCTCACATTTGAGAAGTCATTGGTAACATCAGCTATACTGATACTATCAGACCTAAATCAGAAAACCATTCTTACTAATGGCAATATACTTGGTACTTAAAATATCCATTCACAAAGCAGTGCAAAAAATGGCAGACCCAGTTTCATAACAGTAGTTTGAAATGGCCAAGATGAGCCACATTACATTAAAAAACCCGAGAGGAAAAGGGAAGAATGGGAAGTTGATACGGGCTATTACAACTTAAGTATACCTACACATTTCAAACACATGAAGCTCACAGTTAGGGACACATGACTGACCACAGCTCCCAAATACTCTCCTGCATGTCCTGTGGCCTTCACGTCAGCATGATCTTGCAGAATCTGGTTGTGCTTCTAATAAATCTCACAGTACCACTCCACACCACAACAAAACCATCCATTTCTCTTGAAAATATTTTATGCACTTAATAATGCAACTACAAAGGAACCCCTCCACAAACTTCTGGGGGGTGTGAAAATTTCTAAAGTAAATTCAGAAGACAGACTACAATTATAGACTAAGATCCTCATCACAAACTTTTATTTACTTTACAGCACAAAGAGACAGGCTCAGTTTGTCCAAGTCACTAAGCACACAGCAACACACAGAAGCCATCACAGCTCATTTGTAAACATGTTTTCCAGTCAATGGACACTCAGTGCAATGGGTTTCCCAGCAATGTCACATAAATGTTTAGCCACGGATTGTTGCATCCATATAAGGGAAAGTATCCAATGTAATTCATAGTGTAAAATCTGTGCAATTCCTTGAGTCCTGGAACACACCGAGAGAACAATGATTCTATAACAACACACATAACTGATCTTCTCTGCTTTTAAATCTCTTTTCTCTTGTCTGGTACAGGAGGATGGGTATCTCGGTGTAGAGGCACAATCACAGAATTGTGGAAGTTGCAAAAGAATCTCTAAGATCATAACATAAAATATGAAAACAGTTAAATGGAAAGGAAAAGGAAAGGTACTGGAAGTCCAGAACAGTATCAGTGATCCAGGACTAGAAGTCAAAAAGAACAGATAATGGAGACGAAACAGGAAGGAAAAAAAATAACCAACAACAAAAAAACAAACAAAAAAACCCACCGCACATGAAATCAGACAAATAATAAAGAGAATACTAGGACCTCAATGATTAATCATAAGAATGTAAGAGAAAGGGGGAAGAGAAAGGAAAGGGTGCCTAACTGCACTAGGAAATCAAAACCAGTGAAGTGAGGAAAAATGCTGAGATGAACAAGATGTCATGTTTGATAAGGAATAACTGGAGAAGACTGAGAAGGAAAAAGAGAAAAAGCAGAAGTAGTAAAAATGGAAGAAAGCAATTTGAATATTTCTGGCAAATAACTCAATCTTTCAATGGGAAAGACTCTATTACAGAATCCAACATTTCAGGAAACCATTTTTGCCATCATTTGTCTATAAAGTCTACCAATCATCTCTCGCCCACAAAGTACTGCCCACTAACTGTTGCAACTAAGTTTCAAATAGGATCTCGAAGCACTTGTCCCTATGTGAAACGTTTCATTCTCAGTTTGCTTTGAAAACCTAATAGAGTACACCCAAGACTGTAAAAAGCAAATTAAGCTGAATGTATTCAAGCTTTGAAGCAGCCTATTATCTCAATTCAGCCTTTAGGCATTAACATTCCAATTCTGGGTGCAATCACAGGATGGCATTTTCCATTTCACAGATTCACAGAATATTTTGAGTTGGAAGGGACACACAAGGATCATGGAGTCCAACTCTTAAGTGAATGGCCCATTCAGAGATTGAATCCACAGCCTTGGTGTTATTAGCACCATGCTCTAACCAACTGACTTCCTAAGGGACTCCTACTGTATTCAGGACTTCAGTGAGATCTGAGTGATCTGAATAAGAATTACTGTAGAGGAGGCTGCTTTCTGTAAAACCTTCACCTACTGCAGATGTTGGAAGAAGAAAACAAGCCCAGAACAATTCTGGTTCTGGCTCCTTTAGCATTCAAACCAGAAAGAAATACCACTGGGAGTCATAGTTTGAGTACCCTCATGGGAAAAATTAGTTCAGGGAGGTAGAAATTTTCAAATACAGCAGAAAATTAATAGATACTATTAACTCCAACCATAGTGGGCACTGTATACTTCAAGGAGAATAACACCCACTGAGTATTTGTGAGCACTGGGCACTGTGTTGACAGTGGTAAATAATCCTTCATTTTCAACCTGAAGTTTCAAGACTACGCAATAAATAAGATAGATGGCAACATCCATAAAATATTGAACAGCAGCTCGCAGCAAGTCAGATTCCTCCTGAATGTGAGGCCAGCCATGACAGAGGAAGATGACAAAGACTCTACATCCCACATATAACTAAAGCTGACTGAGGGAATCCTACATAACCAAGTCTTATTTAGCATTTTCTAGCTCTGGCATTTCCTAATTTTGCAATGCTAATCAGTAGAATTAGATTATTTTCAAATAAGTTACAAACGTGGTTGTGCAAACTTCTATTTATTACCACCCCAAGCACAACCAAGTTTTTGCAAGCTTGTGAGTATATAGAGCATGCAAGCAGAGATAAGGTTTATGAAAAGCCACAAAAGCATGACACACACCACTAAGTATTTGCAGATACAAACAGCAATAAAATTCTGCACCAGGACTGAAGAGGAAGTCAAGACTGAACTAAAATGTGCTTGATTAATAAGAAATGAATCATGAAATTACATCGTTATTAAGCTTGTGACAATAAGCCCACCCATTCTGCAATGACAAAAAAAAACCCTATAAAAGGCATCACTCAGCTGGGTTTACAAGAACCTGGGAATATAAATATAAAAGACATCATGCTAGGAAAGCTAAAGCATAACAGGACAGGTTATTATTTTTTACAGTGTGGGAGGTGAGACTCTGGAACGGGTGGCCCAGAGAAGCTATGGGTGTTCCCTCCCTCTAAGTGTTCAAGGCCAAGTTGGATGGGGCTCTAGGCAATCTAGTTCACTGGAAAGTGTCCCTGCCCATGGAAGGGGCACTAGACTAGGTGATCTTCAAGGCCTCTTCCAAACCAAACCATTCTATGATTCTACAGGTGAACAATTTTGAGGGGTAGAAAATACAGCAGTGAAGACTAGATAATTGTAGATGCTCTTTGCACTTTCTTCTACAGCCATACATATATACAATGGTGAACTAACCACCTACATATTTTACCCAAGTAGAGAATACATGAAAGGGAATGCATTCATGTACCAAATAAAAACAATTCTTATGCAACTGTCTTGCTTCAGTTGACATATTTTAGACCCGATGTTACCATAACATTTCCTAATAGCTGTGATAGTTGTGTGAGTATTAATTCCACATGGACAAGAATTTCACACACTCGTCAGGTGCATCAAGAACTTCTGATTAAAAAGCTGGAGTAATGTCCAAGGTAATACTTGACTCAAACACAAACAAATAACAAACAGGACATGCTATATATGAGAAACACCTCTACAACTGAGACAGTAGTATGACAAAAGCATCTTTCAGTATTACTATGGAGAGCAACAAAATTATCTTCCTTTATTCAACTTTGGAATACGGTGGTTCAAAAATTAAACTGTGAAAACACTGGCTCCTAGGTAATGTGTAGTCGAGTTTGACATTTGATTGGGAAACTATTCTGCCCTAGTAAGATCCAGTAAAACACTAGCAGAATTTATTTTTAAATAGTAACATAATAGAGGGCTTTGGATAAGCTTGTTGCATCTTTCAGGTCCTTTGCCCAATATCAGGCTATATATCTACAGTAGCAGTATGGTGGCTTCTAATGCAAATAGCCATTTAATCATTTAATTTCTG
This sequence comes from Irena cyanogastra, assembly GCA_013397155.1. Taxonomy (NCBI): domain Eukaryota; kingdom Metazoa; phylum Chordata; class Aves; order Passeriformes; family Irenidae; genus Irena; species Irena cyanogastra. The sequence continues at coordinate 660,946 of VWZV01003811.1, read as the reverse complement.
GCAGAAATGTAAAAAAAAATTGTTGTGTACAAAGATCTCATACCTTTTATACCTGCTTGAAACCATCCTGGAGGAGTCCTAAAAGAAAAAAAAAGGAAAAAGTAATTAATATTTTACTTGTATCTCTACTGCCAAAATACCTTATCACTCCACAGAAAACTAAGTCTGCAGTGAGACCAGTCCCATACCACTGTACAAGTCGGTTTTGCATTATTTTGTTGTCAGGTATAGACAATACCAGGACTATTGTCACCATGTTTCTGCTTCTGAACATCACCTCAGAAGCCTTAAGTGTCTGCCTCTGACTACATGGTAAAACTGGATGCACTTATGCCATCCCCCTGCACGCCCAACATGAGAAACAGCTCACACCCTGTCACCAGCACACCTCCACTACTAACTAGTATGGAAACACGTGTGCTCTTTGATAGTTGTTCATTGGCTTGTCCAAGAGCAGCAGAGCAAAACTGTTTCAGCTCCTCAGCACCACTGCTGTCCTTCCAGACAGGAGCAAAAACTGAAGCTGTCAAGTACAAAAATTAAGACACGTTTCAACTCGTAAACAATGGCTCAGATTTGACAGAGTAAGTCCATAAATATTTTTAGGTTGTTGTAAGAACATGAACCAATTATTTTCTTAGTCACAGGCAAAACACCCCCCAGCAAATAACAAGTAAAAAGTTAGGAAAGAATATTTAAGGAGTTAAAGGAGAATTGCCTTTATGAGAAAAACCAAAAAGGCAAAATATGAAATGCTGTCTACTTACAACACTTACTGCAGGCAAAAAAGTAGAACATTAAAAAACAAAACAAAACATTACAAAACATTACTCTGCCTTCACTAATCAGCACACTAGTGACTTTGTAAGTAAATAAACAAGCCAAAAATTAGGACACAAAGTGTATTATTTTACTACAGAAAATAGAATTTTAAAAAATATTCGTATTATAGAAAAAACTTGATCTGAAAGTACGTTTTATTTTATGAAGCATTTTCAATTTCTGCCATATGTGCTACACCTTATCCCTAAGATAAGCAGAAGAACAAAATTTAACAAATTCATGGGAACTATTTAAAGAAACCCACAAATTTGGCAAAATTGCTGGTTTAACACTGACAACTATTTTTATCATTGATGACAGCATCTGAAAATTAGTGATTCACAGCTGCAAAACAGAAACCTAATTTTACCTCTAAAAGGGCAGAGAAACAATTTTAAATGTTACTAACGCTATTTTTAAAGTTTACTTATGGGTAGGTTATCTTTGAAAGGTCATGGAAGCAGGGGAGTTTTCTGAGGACTAAAATGAAGTTAATGTCATTCCTTTCTTCAAGAAGGATCATCCAGAGAACTACAGGACAGTCCTTAGCTCAGTCCCTGAGTAGGAAATGGAACAAAATCCTCAAGGACAGGAAGATGAAATCAGCATGGATACATGAAGGGGAAACCATGCCTGACCTGACAGCCCTCTATCATGAGAGGACTTGGAGAATGAAGACCAGGCAGATGATGCTTATCTAGAAGTTAGCAAAGCTTTCAACACCTTCCCACACAACATACGTATATGGAAACAGAGGCCAGATAAGCAGAGTGTGAGATGCAGTGACCACCGGGTCCAAAGGGTTATGAGCAGCAGAATAAAGTCCAGCTGGACGCCAGCCACTTTTCAGGGATTGATACAGGGGCCAGTACTGTTTAATGACTTCATTAGTGACCTGAATTATGAGACAAAGTACAGCCTCAGCAAGTTGGCACACTACAAACAACTGGGATGAGAGGTTAACAATACATCAGGTGGCTGTGTTGTCATCTAGAGGGACACAGACAGCCTGGGAAATGGGCTTACAGAGACCTCTGAAGTCCAAAAAAAAAAATGAAAATGCAAAGTCCTGCACTTGAGTCTGGGGATGAATAATCCCAAGCAGGAGTACATGCTGTGGAAAGCTGCTGTGCAGAAAAGAACCCATGAGTCCTGGTGGACATCAAGTCAAACATAAGCCATCTCCGTGCCCTTGGCATCCTCAGGCTGCACTGCCAGCAGGTTGAAGGACAGCATCCTGAGGAGAGCTGCAAAGACAGTGAAGAGACTAAAAGAGAACTCACACAAGGAATTTCTGAGGTCACTTGGCTTGTTCGGCCTGGACGAGACTGAGGGGAAATCTCACTGCAGTTACAACTTCCTCATGAAGGGACGAGGCACTGATCTCTTCTCTCTGGTGCCCAGTGACTGACCTGAGGGAATGGCCTGAAGTTGTGTCAGTAGAGGCTTAGTTTAGATATTAGGAAGAAGTTTTTCACATCTCAGGGTGGTTGGGCACCGGAACAGGCTCTGCAGGGAGGTGGTCACAGCACCAAACCTGATAGACCTCAAGAAGCATTTGGACAATACTCTCAGGCATATGGTGTGACTCTTGGGGTGTCCTCCTCAGGGACAGGAGTTGGACTTGTGGGCGTGGGTCCCCTCCAGCTAAGCATATTCTCTAATTTTCCTCTGCTCAGCCCTGGTGAGACCATAGCTGGCATGCTGGGTCCAGTTCTGGACTTCTCAGTATGAGAACAATACACTGGAGACTGCAGCAAAGCTGGACATATGATTAAAGGTCTGGAGCATGTGACGCATAAGAACCCGAAAGTGCTATAAATGTTCAGCCAGGAGAATAGAATGCTCAGGAGGTATCTTGCCAATGTGTACAAATTCCTGAAGGGGTAAAGATGATGGAGACATATTTCTATCCACCGTGATAATAAAAACCCAACTGGCGACAGTCCTGAGCAATTTGCTACAGGTATCCTGCTTTGTCTGCAAGACATGGACTGGAGACTTCCCAAGATCCCTTCAAGCCTTGAAGATTTTTAGCTTTAAAACAGTCAGCAATGACTGATGAAGTGATTTGACTCTGAGGTACTTGAAGAGATTCAAATTGTTTTATCTAATACATGAAGATACATGTTCCCTGTATCTGAGCACTGAAACACCACATCAGTAATATCAGACACAGCTCCTGGGGTGCTGGTCTCAGAAACATCCCATTAGCTATGGGCAAATGGTTCAATTGCCTTTTTAGGCTTGGATGGAGAGTTACATTGGGTCTAAATTTTGCCTAACTGCCTGCAGATACAATGAAGTAGGAACTCTGGGCTTTAATCTTCCTCAGTTCTTATTTTTTTAACAGCTTTTTTTTTTCAGGAAAATGCTTCCTGGTGAACATAAGGCTCTGTTTGCAGTGAAAGGCCAAATTCATGCGACAGGGATAAATTGCACCTGAGATTGCAGTCTAGTAAAGCACACATACCTTTGTACAAAGAAATCTTAAGGTAACATGCTTGTTTTGCACTCTAGACACTAAGAAGATGCAATGAATGCACTGTATACCCTCATATTTTCATATACTAAATGCAAATATAAGCTGTAAAGCAATTACACAGACTTGTACCTTTAATTCAACAGGACACTTAAAAGTTTGGCACTACTATTCAGAAAAGCCAGCTCTTAGGAAAAAGCTGGGAAAGCAAACAAATGCTCAAACTGCATAGCAAATACTCTCATTTGCTACAAATGACAGCTGTTAAAACAAACAAACAAAAAAACCTTGACTCAATTAACAAGTCCTTTGTAACAGATGTTTCTACAGTAAGTATTAGTGGTCTTTATTTCTGTACTTAAAACTATGAACAAAAAGTTAAAAATGGACTGATGCATAAAAAAATTCCTCTGAACATTGAATTAATACTGCAGTTTTGGTAAATTATGATTTTTATTACTTTAAAATCTCTAATGTAAATGCAAAGCAATCATTCTTTAAAGTGATGATGAAAGTACTAGGAAAACATATTATTTCTCATCTTAGGAAATTTATTTTGTGTGCATCCAAAAGTCTCTGGCAGCACGAACATAAGTAGTCATGCTGTAAATAGCATTATGTGCCTATAAATCAAAAAATAATCTAAGATTTCAAACCATTCAGAAGATCTTAAAATGAGGCAAGCATCTACAATTTAAGATCTTGTCTCCTCCACTTTTGGAGAACTGAAAGTTGGCAGAAAATGAAGAAAGGAAAGGAGAAAGGGAGGGACATACCTGTTCTGACAAAGAGTAAACCTAAAAGCAGATGACTACTCTTGTACATAAATACTTATTTACAAATCTGGTTTATATTCCATAATATTTCTTAACTTTGATTTTTAACCCACATTTTAAATATCTAATCATTACTATTAAAATGAATTATTTGTCATGAGCAATGAAGAGATCCATTCATTTGAATGTCTCCCCCTAAAAGAGGAATTCTTTTTATAGTCTGTGGAAATCCTGAATGGAAAAACAATAAGTAAAGAAGTAATCCGTAACAATGCTAATGGTTTCTTTCATGCTGGTAAAAAAATACTGCTGCCAAAGACATCTACCAACATCAGTTCTTTGTCCAAGGCTGAAATCAAACACTCATTTTAATGCCATATTCCAAACACAGCCTTAAAATTACTTTTACTTTTTGCACCTGATCTCAGGCAGCTTGCATTACCTTTTAACAATATATACTTCACTAATAAATCAAATTATTAGTGAACACTCTGCAAACTACTGCAGAGTGACATACATCAGCATTGCTCCAGAAAACTGCTCATGTTCCCTCTTTGTTTTGTCTACAAAAGTGATTGTGTGGATGGTATCAATGCAGGACAGGGTGTGATCTACGTGAAAAAAAAACAAGGAAAAAGAAAACATTTCTCTCATTCCACATGAGCTCCTTCATCTGATTCACTGCAGACTAACACACAGACATACCTGCTGCACAAAAGAATATATAAGGAGAGAAAAGGCAGCTGAGACCATTTCAATTATGAAACCACTTACTGCCAATTAAATCTCTGTCAAACTAGGATGCAAGGAACTTTGCTAACTCTCCTCTTTGCTCCTGGCTCATCTTGGTATTTCATCTGGCCAATAGAGAGATTACATAAACAAGCTGGTCATCGGGCTTTAAATAAATAGAATTGTCTGTGTTTACAAGTGTCTGACAAAGTTTTCCAGATGTCAAACCAACCCTACTATTACAAATTTGCTAGTTAAAATGCCCTAACAAACATTGTTTTTAAACAAGAACATACTCTGGAATCAGCTGGACTATGTAAAAGCTTCACTGGAATCCCTTGAAATATTACTTAAAGATTTTGCAAACAATTAAAGCAAACTCCCTGGATCAAATCAGGCTGTTAGGGCTCACTGGTATATATACTGACATGAAGAATATGCACACTGTTTTGAACTATAACTATACATTAGTGCAAACTATTACTATATAATGATATTCCTGAAACATGCAAGGTTAAATTTTGACTGAAATTAGGCCATCAAAACAATTTTCTTTCATATTCAAATGAAATCTCACTTCATTTGAATATGAAAATATACTTGTTAATTCAAATATACTTGTATATTCTTGTACATTCTTCAAGATGTGAGTAAATACAACTTCCCTACATGGAATAAGGAGGTCTGCTGCTAGGGTTCCTTGCCTTTTTATGTATCAAGGTAGATTCTATCTCCATCCTGCAAATCAAGTTAACTCCCATACCTTAAATCACATCTTGATTAACTACAGGTACTTCTCACATTCAGTACAACTCTGCACTGAGATTTGTTTGGAAATGGCAGTTATATATCTTCTGCAATACAGGCAAAGTTTCATTCAGCTCTTAAGAAGCTGGGTAACATCCAAATGCTAAACAAGTGGAAGGCAATCTGACCCTAATACAAACCAGGAATGTCTGCAGATGTGAAAAACAGCAAAAAGACAGATGAAATATCTTTCTTCTCCTCCCATCAAAATTTCTCAAAAGCAATCTTTCCTCAGGAGTCAAGAGATACCATTTACCTTCCATTCCTGAATCACAGAATCAAAGAATATGCTGAGTTGGAAAGGACCTATCAGGATCATCGAGTGCAATTCCTGGTCCTAAACAGAAGACCCCAAGGACCACACTGTGTGACTGAGAGTGTTGTCCAAACACTTCTTGAACTCTGTCAGGCTTGGTGCAGTGACCACTGCCCTGGGGAGCCTGTTCTAGTGTCCAACCACCCTCTAGGTGAAGAGTTTTTTCCTGATAGCCAACCTAAACCTCTCCTGACTCAGCTTTATGCCATGTCCTTGGGTCCTGTCACTGGTCACAAGAGTGAAGAGATCAGTACCTGCCCCTCCTCATCCCCTCGTAAGGATAAAGACCACAATGAGGTCTCCCTTCAGTCTCCCCTTCTCCAGGCTGAACAGAACAAGTGACCTCAGCTGCTCCTCATACAGCTCCCACTCCATTACCCTTCATCACCCCTGTGACTCTCCTCTCGATGCTCTCTAAGAGCTTTTTTTAAATGTCTTTGACACATAGTGGCACCCAAACCTGCCCCAGGACATGAGGTGAGGCAGCCCCAGCACAGAGCAGAGCAGGACAATCCCCTCCCTTGCCCGGCTGGCCATGCTGGGCCTGATGCCACCAGGACAGGGTTGGCCCTCCTGGCTGTCAGGGCACCACTGGCTCGTGTTCAACTTGCCATCCACCAGGACCCCCAGGTCTCTTTCCTGCTCCCCGGTGTATGCACACAACCAGGACTGCCCCATTCCAGGTGCAGGATTTGGCACCTGCCCTTGTTAAATTTCATACAGTTGGTGATTTCCCAATTCTCTAATTCGTCATGGTCTATCTACAGGGCCTCTCTGCCCGTGAGGGAGTTGACAGTTTCTCTCAATTGTGTCACCCCTTTGAAAACATCTAGAGATGTTTTTCATGGAAATGCAACACACCTTTGTGAACCTTAACTTTATTTTTTGCAGCCTCATCTACTATCTTTAATTAATATGTAATTAATAGGTCTTCAAACAAGAACTAACGGATGTGCTAAAATGCCTGGGTTCAAGTGATAGATACTACTCCTGTGAAGCCAAGGGAGTTATGACTTATCTGTCTGTTTACAGAGAGCCAGGAGGCCATGGAGAAACACTGCAAGCACACCTAGGGAATCAGTCAGAGTTCTAATAGAAACATAAGTATCCTCAATTCATACCTATGAAGAAATCTATTAAGGACATAAGGTGAGAGAAAACAATTAAAGAAATATCTGCAGGTAACAAGAGTAACTTGTTAGTCAAGTATCTTCCAGAAGAAAACAGCTCCCAGAAATAAGGAAACCAGAAACACACATTTAAACAAATTAACAGAGCTTTTCTTTTATTCATTATTCTCTATTTCTATATTCAAGCAATATTCACCACCGAAGAGTCTGAAAATGAGTTCAGGACAAGCAGTTAGGCACTCAGAACAAAAGTTGTGAAGGAGCTGATTAGATCAGGCTGAAAAAACCTGACCAGATCTCAGATGACTCACAGAAAAAGCAGAGCAGGAAAAATGACCAGAAAGACAACATGGTATCCCTAAGAAATAAGAATCTGTAGGCTCCCCCCACACAAAAGTATTTGAAATCACACAAGAGCTGAACAACTCAAAGCAGTGTTTTCAGAGCAGGAAACCTAGGTCTGTGTTGCATACCCCAGCATGTTGCTTAAAGGCATACAGTCGTTTCTCAGCTAGCAAAGGCTAGTAATGTCCTTGCAGTACTACAGGCAGCCAAACCTGGTGCTGTGGTGTTCATACCATTTAAGAGGACTGGTTCCTGGCACATGACTCCTCAAACAGTCCTCAGCTATGACATAAGAGAGCATTAGGTAGCATGAACCAAAACCATGCCAGAAAATGTTGCTAATAATTAAGCCACAGGCTCTATCAGCAGAGCAGCAGTTGAGCTCACACCCAGGTCTTGCACTTTCTAACAGTATAAACATAGTCAGAGTGTCTCCACCAAACAACTATGAATTACAGATTCCTCCTCCCTCCTGAGCCATCACATTAATTACACTAGACTGCAAGGAAGTAGAGATGGATAAGCAGGCTATCCATGGCTATCCCAGCCATCCTCCCACCACCATGGAGCCGCAATATGCACCTTCCAAACACAGCAGCACATCTGAGTAACCACTGCTACGATATTCCCTAACTTGGCATCGATAACATGAACCCATGACACACGTTACAGAATGTCTGACAACTATTGCTATGTGTATTTGTGCAGAGTATACATTCCAGCCCCTCTTTCAGCAATACCAAGCAAGCTGTCTCCCCTCTCCACCTCGCAGCAGGGATCCTCTTGGTCCATGGCCCATGCTAGTTCTTGCAGAAAAGAATCTCCTCCCTCTCTGTACACACCCAGCAGGTACTCGCAACTGTTACCTAGGCTCCAGATTTGTTCCTGGCATCAAAGCAGTATTAATTAAAATTCTCTGTCTAGAACAGAAGCACAGGAATCAGGAGCATTTCCATACCTTACAAAAGCTTTTAATATCAGTCAGGCTATGTAATCTATTTGTACAAGTGGATACAACAGGAAGGACCCTCTTTTTCAATAAATTCGTATGTGCTCAATGACTCTTCTTGCCAAAGAAACCTCAGCTACAGTTTATCATTATACTTTCAGGATCAATTCTCTTGTTTCCCCACAAAAAACAAAACAACAAACAACAACAACAAAGCCACAAACAAACAAACAAGACAACAACAAAAAAACCACACCTGGGAGGAGATACCCACTAACCCAGCTGACTTAAAAAGCTAGTCCAAAACAGAAAACATGTGGGGAAAAAAATTAAATTCCTTTACATGAGGCCCCTTTAGGTTGCTCAAAACATTAACTGGGAATTTGAGAAACTGCTTCCTATTCCTTATATTGGTATAAAGGTTCCAGAAAAGGCTCCAGACCAGTGTATCAGCAGCTAGTGCTGGTGCAAATCTGGAGCACAGCTACATGGAACTCCATAGTGAAAGAAACAAACAGGGCAACAACAAACCAACTATCTGTTCATACAGGCTGAGTACAAAGCAGCAACATCTGAAGACAAGAAAAAATTAGAATAAAAGTCAACAAAGACTCCAGAGAATGAAATCTCAGCGGAAGGATCACAACCAAACTTAAGCAAAACTAGAAGGAAGAAATCACAACTTACACACTTTGTTTCACACATGCTGTTCATAAGGATCTTGAAAGTACCGGAAGAGCAGGCTGTGCTGAAAACTCTGCAGATTCTTGGGCACAACTGTGAATCTAAAGTAAGAACAGGAAGCCTTCACAACACCTTGCCTTCACAGATACAGGCTTGATTCAGATTTAGTTTTCATGCAGGTCCGGTGACAACAGTTGTGCACACGCATACACAGGCCCACAAAATCAAATATTCAATTTTAAGAGACTTCATGGGTACATTTAATTCTATTTACTGGGAGTGAAATCCATTCATCAAATAAAATTTTAAGCTTAAACCACTTATCCACTAAATTAAAGTTTATTGAGCACAGATGTTAAAAATGTTAATAATTCTGTATTTCTTTCTAAGAAAAGCAAAGTTTGCCATCAAAGGTAATCAAATTTATGCTGACAGTGATCAAGCACTGAACACAAATAATGCCTTCCACAAAAAACTGAAAGATCTCTCTTCTCGGTCAGTTGTCAGGAAGACAAATCTTGATAGTCATTATCAGTATTTCCCTCCAAGAAGAGAAGTCGGGCAACTCAAAGTAGGGATGCCCAAGCTGCATCCTCAAGGCTACGTGTTGCTTAGCCAAGCAAATTTATCTGGCTCATAGGCAATTCACAGCCACCCTCTTTCCCTTTGGTCTCATATCAGTAACTGCTAGCTCTCAGCTTCCTGATTTCTTAAGGGCAAAAAGGACCACAATTTCACTCGAAAGCACTTTCCAAAAGCAGCAGTATTGCATAGTGCACATGCAGTAAAGCTGAATCAGATTTGCATGTGCAGATCCTCTGGCCCAGTAAAACCCACTGACTATGCATGGACAGCAGCACTCTACCAACAGACACACATGACATACCAGATTTGCTCACGTGGCAGGAGAGGAGGACAGAGAAACCTATGCTGCTACACATCTTATGACATAGTCCATTCCGAGGAGAAATTCAGATTCCCCTGTTTTAAAATTGCTGTTCTACTAAAAACACAAATCCATACAATGTAACTAAAAACTAGCAAACTCATTTTTATCGAAACAAATCCTTGAGTGTAGTTAAAGCCTTCAGTTATACCAGACAAGAACACCATGCAACATTATTACTCAAACTCAGAAGTTACCTTGAAGATTAATTAAAAACTTACTATATAGAGTGGGGATTTTCCAACTGCAATAATACATACAGAAAAATGCAATTAAAGCAAATCAAGACTGCAAAGTCAACCAATTCAGAACAGGTCAGAACGTCCTAGACCTACGCAACTTTCATTCAATCTTCCTGACATCATGATGTATTTTTCCACAACATCTCTTAAGTGGAACACAAAGAACAGTACTGAGTGAGTAATGTTCAATATTTTGCATTTGCTAGCTCCTCACAAAGTGGACACATGCCTTAATTACTTAGTTATTAACATACTCAAACTGCTCTGAATATAGGCCCATTTTGCTAGAAATTACATAACCGATTGCCTGATCATGTGTGACCATGAAAACACAAAATTCCTGTGTTCCTGTTTTCCTTACAAAGATCAAAAAAAATCACCTGGGTCTCCCAAGCCATGGGAGCCATGGCAGACGGCAACTGAAGCACCTGGTTCACATCATGACCTGCAAAGGGCAGCAAATTCCCTCTAACTAATGTCACTTCAAAAACACTGCACACACACAGAACTGACTTAAGGTGCAAATGTATTCTAAAAGTCAGTGATCTTTTAATAATTAACATTGAATTGGAATACTTTTAAACTATTTTTTATGCAAATACTTTTAGACATTGAATCATCAGATTTCCTCATGAGTTTTCTACTGCAGTCATATCACTGCTTAAGTGCTTTGTGGATACTAACAACTGCTTTCATATCACCTCTGTGAAGTGCATCACACTCCACCTGCAAATTAAAAACCCATGATGAATATTATCTGGCAGTTAACTCCCAAATATTAGAGTCATATAACCTGATTTGGCAGAATTACTTATGACTTCCAAACTCAAACATATGTCACCATAATTAACGTATTTCTGTACTTTAATCACATTTACTTCCTTACTTTTAAAAACAATACCAATATTATAATCATGTTATTATGCAAAATAATTCCTGGCCTAACAGCTAAAAAATTTAGTGCTGAAAAAAACCATGTTTAATACATTTAGGCATGCCTAGTGTAGCACAACCACATTTTTTCTATGGATGGAAATTAACATCAAGCAACATCACAGCAAAATACTTACAGAAGATGAATTACTACTCTTGAATGCATGCACACAGTTTTTCTTTGCAAGAGCTACATGAAACCTAGATGCCAGACACCTTTGAGAAGCTGTGGTCACATATGAATAGGCATGAATATTATTACCACATACTTTGGATAATGAGAGTAATTGTAAAATGACGTGATTTTGTATGACATTACAGTGCAAAATGAAAAGCCAGAAAAGGTAAAATAAGCAAGAAGTGCAACTTGAGTTGACTGGCTTATTTGGCAGTACATTCTTAGCACAAGATTCAAGTACAAAATTGTGGGGAAGCTCGTGTCAAGCAGGTTTTCAGCTGTCCTTCTGAAAGGAGATGCATTTAACAAATTCAGATCCCTGCATTTCTCACAGTCTGCCATAAAGCTAAGAAGCAATTTTATTCCTTACCTTTATTTATTGCATTCAGCGAAGCTTACAAGGTGCGTCTATTAAACATTTAAACACTAAACACTGATATATATCCTTGCTTCCAAAAATTTCAATGTGTTAAGTCACATTTAAAGAAAAGAATCGTATTTAAGCAAACTGAACTACACTTCTGCAGAAATACTTAGGACCATGTTCCTTTTAGAAAGTGCCTGCAATGTTTTGGTGAAATGTTAAACTTTTTTAGAACAAAAGGTTAAAAAAAGATCAGATGTGGTTTTCCTTCAATTTTCAAAGGCTTTTGAATGATTTACACCTAAATGCACAAGGCATAACTAAAGGGTCATGTTAATAAATCACCAGCCACCTAACCTATTGATACTGAAGTTACTACAATGAACCCCAGCTACTGTGACACAATTTCATAGTTGTACCATTAATGCTAATCATGCAGACACTTCATCCTATCCTCACCTCCAATCAACAAGGATTCTTTCAAAGGTACTGGGTAATTTCTACACTAAATTGAACGATTAGCCAAGCATCTATCACAAGCTAACCTCTTGCAGGGAACAAAAACCTGCATTGCTGCTACAGAGAGGAGTGAGAGCAATTCAAGACACGGCAATACTATTGTGTATTTAACTCAGTGCTCTGAGCTGAAAACCAGGGCAGCTTTGCCTTCTGTTGTCTTGGATTAACAGCTCCACAGGAATTCAGTACTAGGATCAAGCCTTAGTCTGTCTGCTAATGCACATAATTTGTACTTACTGCAGGAATATAATACAACTTACAGTCTAACAAGGTTAAGTGCTACAAATGAAGTGAGTTTTTTTTGTCTAGCAAATCCATTCTGTGTTTGTGACTGCAATTCAGTGTGGATGTTTAACTGTCTAAAATGTATCTCACAAAGCTGTATCTTGTATAAAATAATTTTGTAAGATTCAACATCTTAATTTCTTGAATTTCTTGTTCATGTACGTGCTAAGACCAATACAGGGAGAGCAAGAAACGTGTACAATTGCATACACAAAGCACATTAATGGTTGGAACAAAATTACTGCTATTTCCAACTGAAGTGCAAGGGTCTTGAATAAGGCCCTGGGCTTTGCAGCAGTACACAATATGCAATTAGGTACAACAAAACAGTTGTCATGGCTTAAAAAAAAAAGAGTGAGTCATCTCATATTGGGGTCCTAGGCTTCATAATGCTTGAGAGGCAAAATTCCCTTCCCAGCTTCATACCAGCACTACAAATACCAAGACAGGTTTCTAGCAGATGACTGCAGAGAGTCTTTGGCAATCAGAGAGATGCAAAAGATATTGGTAACTGTGACAGCAGTTATCTTCAATTTCTTATATGGAATTAAGAAATACACTAGATAGATTTTGCTTCTGTGTGAAAATAATAAAGATCAGCATTCCCTTTCTACAGTTAGATACTCTAAATCATTCTAGTATTTATAAATAATTACCCTTCTTGAAGGATTCAGAGAATCAGTTTCAAAAAGGTTCAGCATCTAAGAGACTCAGAATTTCCTCTTTCCACGCTCACAGGCACAAAAACCAGTATCTCTCACTATAATTGATTCTTATTTCCATGTTATGTTAATAGCAAAAATCATCCTGACATGTTTGGGTCAAGTTTTCCTGGGACAGGAAAGGATTCAGCTCATCCAGCAAGACTCTTCTTGCCCTCAGTGAGGAGAAAAACACACCTAGAACTCAATAACCCCCACCCTCATGCTAATGACGAAGGTAATTTTGAAGTTCTCAAACACCTTTTTGCGTCTTGATGCTTTTGACAATACATATTTACTCAATTCCCATATCTTAAATGACAGTTATTCACAGCTGATAAATTTTTTACAGTGTACTCATTCAGTGCACAGCACAACTAGCATTCACAGACACTACAACATTTGAAATAAAATGCAAGCAGAAAGGAACCAAAGATAACATAAAACAAAAGATTTCAAACCCTTTCCAAGGTATTGAGGTATACTTCTGTATTATTATAGCATAACTACCACAAAACAGTCAGCTGTAATTTGAAGGTTTTAATGGATGGAGGACCTATACCTGTGTTTCTCACTGCAAGGCTCTATATTAGCTTTGAATTAATCTTCTCAGCCTTCCCCACTGGCTCTCCAATTTTCCACGTACACCAGAAGGTGACATACACATCACAACTTACTACCATGATCAACTATCACTTTTGTAATGACACACAGGTAATGTTAACCCTACTGCCACAGGATTACATGAAGAAGGGCACATATTTAGGGCGTATTTTAGGAGGCTAGATGCACAAACAACTGAATTCCAAGAGGCACATGACCATAGTATCAGCAAACCTGAATGCTTTGATACAAAGGCCTTGCATATAGTGCTTTTTGGCAGGGTTTTTTTGAGTATTAGCTAATAGTAACGTATTTTCCACATTCTGGAACTCAAAAAGTCTTCTAAAAGACTTAAAATAAAACTTTATTCAACAAATTGTTTTTTCCAGCCAAATCTTGTAGGTTTTTCATGCAAGCTTTCTGTATAGCACAGAAATACTAACACCATTTTCAGTTAAGACTTTGAACATATTTCTATCCACCTGCAAGAAAAACACTGCTATTAGATAGTTTTGCACTATTTTCAATTTTGCCATCTCTGCTAAACAAGTGCTAGATTTCTATAATTACCAGATACTGAAGATTTCTAGTTAAAGTAAAAACTTTAGTAATTTTAAGTAGTAGTTTTAACTATGCTTGTCCTTAGCATGACAGATTTTTAGCTAATTTGTAAGAGTTCTAGGCTTACTGATACATGACTTATCACCCTCAGTCTGAATCCTCACACACATCACTGTAGCCCACATCACATAGCCCACAATACTGTAACTCACAAGATCAGAACAACTGAAGAATAGGATTTTAGTCCTATTAAGAACAGGAGGAAAAAAAAGCAAGAAAGTCAGAGTCAGATATAACACTTGTGTCTGGGAGATGATTTAATATTGATTCATCTGGTGAGGTGTGGCTTTCCACACTATTTTTCGCTAAAGTTAAATAACAAATTCTTTGATTATAATAGTTTTTCAGTGTTTGTAACATTGCCAGACATACCATCAAAATATAATTATTTTATATTGTTAATAAAAAATAATTCAGAAGGTGATTTCAGTCAAATAGCTCTGCTTCAGGGAAAATACTCAAGCCTGCTATATTTTTAGATCTATTCTTAAATGAACTTGGTATGTCCGTGCTTTGGATCAAGAACTTTAAATTCAGCCAGAGTTTTCAAAAAATGTACATATTGCCTAGGAAAATGAGAACTGCAATCTCTGACAATATTAAAACGGAACTAAAAAAATTAATTAAGGACTGGAAAGAAAACCTTATTCAGCAATGTATTTCCTCATCAAATATGAAGTCAATACCATCTCATTTACCATATTCACAATAATTATGTATTTACAAATTTCATTAAATGATAATAAGAATGGACAAATGGGGGGAAATAGCTGTAACTACAGAAATGTATTTATTCTGCTTAGTACATGGAAGTCAAATATATATTGGTCAATGGCAACTTAAAATTAGTTCTTGCATCTACAACATAAGCTCTGCTTTTAAAAAGAGTATTAGTCTTGGACAGAGTAGAATCAAAAGGAAGTTAAGTAATCAAAGCTGAAATAACACTGCTATCAAATTCTGTTCAAAATGGGCAAGTTCTAAATCTTCTAATAAAAAACAAATTGACAGAGCCAGTAGTAAACTGATTAAGCCTTAGTAGCTACAACTTTCTAAGTTTCCATCTCTACATGTGCCACTACTCTGGGCCTTTGCCAGATCCAAGACCCAGGACTCCCTTCTGTATTGCTGGTAACATGACACTCCTGCAGTGCACTGTCAACAAAGTAGTGCTTGTTGGAATACAGAGGTGGCAAACTTGGAAATGTAGGATACAATTAATACAGACAGGTTGGTAAATAAAAATTGAGATTGCTGGTCAAGAAGAATACAAAATATGGATGAAAAAAAGAAGGCATGGGAATATAGCCAAGCATTATATATTACCACTAGGAGAAAGTAAAAATTGCAACTTTTGGAATATGTGCTGAAGAAGTGAAAACAGAGTAAACACTGTAAGAAACCATCTTACATACAACTTGGAAAAAAACAAAAACTTTTCAGCATGATAGCTCCTGACGAATCTGCAAAGACAACAGATCCAGCTATATGAGATGTACTCAGAGGACACAGTTGCTTTGCAGCAGTATTTTTGTTGATGTTCACCATGGAAAAGAACGGTAAGAGTGTCATATCAGAGCACTTCCTCTGGAGAACAGTCTATTCACAGCAGAAGCACTGTTAGAATGTGAAAAAAAATCAACAGAAGAAATTTTAAAATATTACCTACCAGAGTGAGGCAGCTATTTACTCCTTGAGCTTTGAAGAAACTATTGATGTTACTGAAAAATGTAATAGCTGAAGTACTCGAGATCAAATGGAACTTCTCATTTAAAACTGCCTTAGTACTACAGGGTAACATAAACAGTGTCCTCAAGAAGATTCTTAAGCAAACACAGAACTACAGAGGAGTAAATTTGATATTTATATTGGATCAAGTGTTGCTAATAAGTCTAGAACAATTAAGGAATAAGTAAGTAAATATGATACCATGTGGAAGAGTCACCAGGGCATTTGTAGCATAATTGCACTTCACAAATCTAATACAGCTTTTTTAAGTCATAAAAACATGTCCAGGATAGAAATTTGATTGACAGCATACTGCATTTCAAAGGCACTCCCCAAGCCTATTCAAGAACGTAATCTCCTCTTAGAATAAAAGAAGATGTCCTGTGAATAAACCACTGGTGAAAAGGCAGGAAATAATGGTGGACCCGATGGTCAGCTTTCACAGTGGATGGAACAACCAGAATAGCATCACAGGAACCTGTGCAGGGACCTGTGCTTTTCAATGTGTTTGGGGAGGAAATGTCCACAGATGCTATTCAGAACAGAAAAGATACAGATCAACTGTTAAAACATGCAAGACTCCTTTATTGGGAGTGACTGGGAGGTGGAACAGGAGATTAAATTTAATGTACATAAGTATAGTGTACATAAGTGAAACAAAAGGTGAACATGTTTCTAAATTTACACTGGCATTGACCTCTGAGCTTGTTATTCTCACTCACAGATAACTTGAAAAATGTTAGGTTAGATTAGGCATACACAACATAAACAGTAAATTCAGTGCTCAGGAGACAAATAGGTATCAGGAATTATTAGGAAAGAAGCAGAGAACAAAACAAAACCCACCACTAAACCACTCTATGACTGCATGTTGTACTGAATGTTTCATTGGTTCTGATTTTGAGTACCAAACAAAACAGAGTCAAACTGGAAAGTAGAGAATGTTATTGAGTAACTCATGTATGAGGAACAACCAAGTAAAATAGAATTCTTCAGCCTAGAGAACAGGTAGCTGAGAGGAGCCATCCTCTCTCTGCAGCACTCAGTCACATAAAGAGGAAGCAGTTGTTCCCCATGCCTTCCACTGGGACACCTTGCTGAAATCACATGGAAACATGGAAAATGACAGACTGAACTTTAACAAAAGGAGACTGATCTTGACATTCCAAGTAATTAAGCTATAGCCTTCTCTGCCCCAGGCTCTTAACATTAAAGGCACCCATGAGCAGATGAAAGACTGGGCAAAATTTTAGAAGGAAAATGCATCCAGATCCATCAATCCAGCCCTGCCACCTCTAGTTATGGATGGTTATAAAATCACCCACGAGCACCACGTGCTTGGTTAGTCTGCATGTTTTTCTCCCTGTGCATGTGCTGTTGCCTCTGTTGGAGTCAACAGGCAGAGCTGGATGGCCTCAGTTTGTACAGCTGGATTTGTACATGCTGTTAGGTAACAGAAGGAGAAACAAGACTGCTTAAAGAGACTTAGGGTACTCAGAAAAGACAGAACAGTTGCCACAGGTGGTATAGTATGAAGGAAGGGTGTACTGGGCATAATTGGCAATGTTTTGATGTCAGGGGGAGATGATTGCAGGAATGAGTGTGGTCAGGGGATTGGCAAGCTATAAAAAGGCAGAAAAGGCTTCACAGAGGCAAGGGCTGTTTACCCTAGGAGTTCGTGTGTTGGTTTCAATCCCAGAATCAGGAATTAGAAGCCAATTGACAAAATAAATTAGGAAAATGTGTCCTGATTTAGAAATTCACCTCCAATTAATTGAATATTCTAAACCTGTCAATATTTCTCTCTTGAATCTCCCCGTTTCTCTTCCCCTCACTAAATAGTAAGTCCTACGATGAACATCAAAACTATCACCTTCAAGACCTCTCCAGAAACAGAAGATTCTGTTGTCAGAATCTTCATCTCAGTAGTGTTAAGTCTGTGGAATGGAACCTCATACTCTGTTTTCAGCAATGTCTCAACTCCTGAACATCAGGGGTTTTTTTCATGTAGGGTACAATCTACTGCTTAGAAATACAAAGAAGAAAGTAGCACGAGTTTTAAATCTGAGTAAAATGCCAAAACAAACAATGTCAAGATCTCACCTGGAGTAAGTATGAACAAGAGGTATCTGCACTGGAACTCTCATTTTGTATCGTATTCTGCTGAGTAATAGCATCCTCTTTCTTTCGTTCCTTCTGTCCTGCTTCATCATCTTCATACTCATCAAGGCTCTAAAATGAAAAATATTTAGTTATGAGTTATAGTCTTTGTATGTTGCTTCACATACTTCCCATATTTCACAAAATTCAATCATCAGTGAATATCTTCAAACATTAATTTCATTTTTCAGGAAAGTTTAACAAAATGTTTTAATGCTTTTCTTTCCAACTAACAGCTTTTTCTTCATCTCAAAGGTAAGAAATAATCAAAACAAGATCAAATTTGACAAAGGTTTAGACAATACTCTGTGAATTCAGTGCTAATCTGCTGTGAGCAGGAGCTTGGACTATAACTCAAGTTTCTTCTATTTGAATGATTCTACAACCCTGTTTGCCATATGCAATTGTATTACCTTTACACACAAGAGATTTTCAGGAAATCCAGAAAAGAGAAAAAAAGTTAATTGTACTCTTCACTCAACAGCTGATCTTTTTTGACATTGTAGCACCTGCTGAGGTTGAAATGTCAATCTCAATCACCCATTTTTATTTTGGTCCCCTTGGTTTTCATTTTTTCTTTGAAAATTTACAACTGAAAAGCAGTAATTTTTAAATGGCTTGAACAGTCACTAATTACTCACACTTTATAGTTATATGTAACATTTTGACTCTTCAATACAAATGTTTCATACTAGATTTGCTAAAATACTTGCCTTGAGAAGATTAAGTTTCTAAAGCACTGACTATTAGGCCAGAGACAGTAGAACTAAGCAGGCAGGTAAATAAAAAAATAATCAGTATTACTGCCTCTGTTCTAGCTCAAAGCCATGTTAAGGCCGGGGTAGAATGTGAGGAGTCAACCAGCTTTGGGATAAAAGACCGACTTAAAGAAAACAAAGCTAAAAAAAAAATTTAAAAAAACTTAAAAATAATAAAAATTTAAAAAAAAAATCCGACCATGACATCACAACAGCACTCTACATTAGAACAAGAGATGTGTGAAACCTTTTTACAGAAACACAGGGAAATAATCACTTTAAGACGTCATAAAAAGCTTCTAGATTAATGTACAGTACCTTGAGAAACAGAGAACAGGACTAGCAGAGAACAAAGATGAATGTCAAATTATTTCAGTTGAAATTTCTAATGCAGAAAGAACAAAGTCAGTATTCTGAGGCTCAGATACTGACAACCTCTGTCACCATCTTACACAAAGCACATAAAACTAGTCAAAAGTATATCATGAGAATGCTGGAATACAGTATCTTTAAAAATAAAACCAGTGTTATCTGCTAGCTGGAAATAGCACTAGTATATCAAAACCTAACTCCAGCTCCTCCAAAGCAAACACTATGGTGATACAAGTGCTAGAAAACTGGCAAACTAGAAAGGGATATGTTTCCACAAGTGAACCTGAATAAAAGCTATTTAAACTCTCCACAGCAGCGCTCATGACAGCAACACTAATACAATTTCACTGCCTGCTTCTAACCAACCTTTCACTGTAACTCATGCAGACCTGCTCCTATCACTAAGAAAGGCATACTCAGAAGGTTACTATGGCTAAATCATTACCCATTCAAAAACACTTTCAATGAGTCTTTTCTAATAAAATAATTACAAATACTTAATGTAATTCTTTAGGGTCCATTTATAACAAAGCATTTAAAAAACACTGCCACGGTACATTCTGGGAAATGACCTTTAAATCAACATCCTCTACCTTTTATAAATTGCAAAACTTAAAAATTTTGATAACAAACTTAGGTTCTAATTCATCCCATTATCATATTAATTATGAAGTGACACAATAAGAAGAAATTGTAAGAAATAATAAGGCCCTACTCCAACAAGAAATGGAGTCATCTTGGCCTGTTACAAAGCCAGCCTTGTTCAGAAAGAACTATGAGTCACACAGAAGTTACCATGTAAATTTTAACCAGTATCATGATACTGTGTTAGAAAACCAGAAACATTTTCAGTTTGGTCTTCCAGTCTCCAAGCTGTCATGACAGAGAATGGAAACAACTTTGCATTTTCAAGGAAAGAACATTTTTAAGGAGAAAAATGAAGTTCAAATATCAATATTGTAGGTAAAAAATCTTAGTAGTGACTAAGTAGATAAGTGTACCTCTCTCCATAAATTCTCTCATTCAGATACATACTTTCCATAAGATTTCCAAAGACAATGAGCACTCCATAGAAATATTTTTCTCCGAATACAATTACATCTGTAATGAAGAATGTTCTTCTCTCTTTTAATATAAGATCACCTGCTACTAAATATTCTTTTAAAATTTTGAACAGGAACAAAATCTGGTATGGAAATTCTAGCCACATAATTTTAAACTGAACACTTTCAGCTGGGATTGGCCAGCAATGTCCATTTCCACCCTTTCCTTTCTTCTCAGGAAGGTCCAAGATCACCAAAGTCTGCAAATCAGTACCACTGAAATGTATTCAGCCACCCCAAACAATCCATACTTCCAAGGTTAAAGGCCTTCTTCCCAAGCATGGAACAGCTGGTTAAACAGTTTATGTAATTCTAATTCAGAGCATATAACCTCTGTTCTAAAGGCTATGGGGGCTTGCTCCCCACTCCAGTTCCCTTCACTGCAGCAGGTGTTCCATCAGCTCAGGCCAGTACAAGTTTGAGTGGTTAGAACCACAGAAGCACCACGTTTTTTGTTACTTGTAAGAGACGAGGTGCAAGAGTCACGAGCACAGGTTGATAGTCACCATCCATGGCTGACATGGCACATTTGCCCACGGCTGCCAACGCAGCCTAAAGCAGAATCTGCCCTAAAGCAGATTCGTAGCCACTGTCAGAGGCTGTGGTTTCCCAACCACAAAGGTTATGTTCCCCTTCCAAACATGCAGACACACCAAATCACACAATGTTTACAAAATGCAGGCTGTGCACAAACCAACATGCTAACAACTACATAATTTAAACCTTTTACTGCCTTTTTGTAAGTTATTAAGTTTTGCTTCAATAATCATTAGCCTTAAAAAGGAAATTCACTTGTTTTGACTCATGATGAAATAAGCTTTCTTATTGAAAATATCCTCCTTATGCACTTCATCTTCAGTTATTGATTGCCAGCATTATTGCCATTTATGTTCTTAGCTAATTTTTAGAGTAATAAAAATCAATAAAACCATATTTTGCTTTGTGGGTGAGGGTTGATACATTATTATTGAAAAAATTAAAAATGTCTGAAGTGTTGTTAGACACTTTAAAAACTGGGTTTTTTCAAACTCCCCTGCAGCTGAAAACTGCCTCAGCCCACAAGACATTTCAATCAGCTGGATTACTGTGTTGTTCAGCTGCAGGCTCTCTCAACTACTGCACTTTGCTGTAAAAACTAGTTTCACATCATTGAAAAAGACGTAAGTACAGCAATTACTTTCTCTGTCAGCACAGCAGAGAAATGGACTTGTAACCACCGAGGTGTAATTCTGACCCATTATATAATTCTCTCTGTCCATTCCCTTTCCTCTGCCTTTTTATTTTGCCACTAGGCACATACCATTTCAGATTCTTATTTTCCATTGAAATCATCTGAGTTTTATATAGCAGATATTCAATGTGACATTCCCACATCTGATCTTAATATAAGGAATCCACAGAAATTTTTTAGGTTTTCTAGGATTTCAGTAGATGTTTGAAGCTGTAGTATAAACATTTTTTTGTAAACCTCTAGTATGGAAAATACAAGCAGAGTAAGATGCTTTCAAAATAATCAGACTGAGGAAAGAAACTGCCACAAAGATATCCTCACATTCCAGCACACCACCACCTCCAGTTGAAGGAGACACTGCACAACGAACATTTCTAATGATTCACTGGTTTGCGTCCTACAAATATTTGTGCATTGCTAAGAACAAGCAGAAGGTGGGGAAGGGCTATCTTCTCCCTGGAAAGAAGCAATATTCCTATCCTGTGTAGATCAGTTTATGAGTATGCACAAGCTGATCTCGCCACAAGAAATTGTGCTGAGTCAAAATGTCCCTGTTCCCATCCCCCTTCCTGCACCAACCTGCTTCTGCCTTGGAGCACATAACTGAGGGCTTCCCAGTTCATTTCATGAAAGGTCACTCAGGTTAGTTTCAGCAGTTTTAACTAGCTCAATTGATTTTGCCTGGACCAGATAGAAGCCCATTCAAGCCTATTTATTTTGCAGAACTCCAGGAATGGTTGTGCTACATCAGCTTTTTGAAAATGATGAGCATTTGAGATAATACCATATTTAACCAGTACAGCAAGATGTGCAAGCAGATATGTACTCTCAGTAAAACCTCGTGTTCAGCTTCATATTGGGCAATAAAGAGAAACTGTACATCACAAGCACCATCAGTTATCTCGATGGGCTTTCTTAGCTTAACCATGGTAGTAACGTAGGAGAGGAAACAAATTAAGGCCTCTCCCCATTTCCCTGAAACAAGCACAAACAATTTATAAAAACAATTTTAAAAAATCAAATTTACCATAAGGGTATTTCCAATGCTGAGAAAAAGTTTGAAGTGCATTATCATAACTTCACCTCAAGACATTGTAAAACTACGAAGGTTTCTATTAAATGTAAATATTTTCTAAAAGCTTCAACAGTAGAAATATAAGACAAGACATAAGAATTGCTTTTAACTCTAAAAAAAACTTATCAAGGGAATTAACTACTGCAACACACATTTTAGAATTCAACATTATCTTCCCCTTAGCTGACCATTCAGAAAAACCTGGAAAATTACCTGCAAGTAAAAGACAACTATCTTATACATGATTTCTCTATAATCACTCTTCTTACTGCAACAGTGAGAATCAAATGCTTCCTTGCTTTATGATGCTCAACTCTGATATCAGCTAAATACCATCTTCCTACCTCTTGCATAGTATAAAATCCTTCTGTCAGCACGTTCTATCAAAACCAAGCAAAAATCCCTCTATGTTTTAAGATTATGTAACTTTCCCCCCTGAAACACTAATTTTCATCATAATTGTAACACACTTTTATTACACTGTCCAGACAGCACCCAAAATATTTAAGTAAAACAGGTTTAGAGTAATAAAATTTTTATTGGAATGACAGTGTAATTGGAAAAATTGCATCTTTTTCACTCTGCAAGCCTTTCAGCATATTTCATTTGCTGAAGTGCTTTTCTTTACAAGTTGAAAACCATTCCCATAGAGGTAAAAACAGATAATGTTATTCCTAGGAACTGTCTAAAACCTACAAGCAGTTTTATCGATTACCCAGCTAAAGGTTTTATTTTTTTAAGAATTCAATTCTCACATTAAGGGAGTCCAGAAAAGGATACTGAACTCCAACACCTTAACCACATGATTTTTGTGCACTTCTAAAAGTCTACATCTGTAACTGGAGCAGTCCAACATCAACCATAATCACAATCATGGATTTTTAACATAGAAGAGTAGTAAAGGCAGGAATCTTTGGTATCTGAGATCAAAAGAGACCCTAGGACAAGAATGGGTCAGTGCCCAGCAGGTGGGCCAGAGCACAGCTGACTGCAGCCATAGGATTCGCTCATCCTTGACCATGCTGCCAACAGAGCGATCCTAAAAGACATCACATAGAGATCAGTGAAATGCACATCTTGCTCTACAAAACTCACAGCATTCCTGATTACAAGTCACATTTACATTTTTTTTGAACGCTATCCTTTTCTCACCCATAATAAGAATTTATAAGTACCTACTTTGTACATTCAGTTATATTCCAGAGCAAATACAATTTAAAGTCTCAAAATCCTCTTAGAAATGTTTTGGAAAAAACCCCCAGCATATTTGTCTGTATTAAGAGCAAAATAACAAAGTATTTCGAATTCTTCTAAAGCTTTATGTAAAACATCAACTGCATCAACACCAGAATGTCAATTATCCCTCATTATAATAACAAAAAGCAGCAATGTTTGCAGTTTGTTATTCATCAAAATACACTGTTTGGTCACCACTGTTTTCAAACATACCACAAGAATGAGTTCAAAAGTCAAATGTTTAACTTAAGCTAATTGCCAAAAATCCTTTATCACAAGGCTTGTCAAGAATGATTGGTGGTTATGCTTAATTTAACTACTTAGTACATGATAAGAAAGTCACAGAATAAAATTCCAGGGATACAAGAAAGCTTGTTTTTTGCAAGACAAGTTATCCAGCATTATTAAAATCTTTCTAGAAAAGAGAGAGACATAATAAAAATTATGGATTGGCAAACATCAGAATTAAGCACCAAACTATTTAACGCCGAACTGATGGTCAGCATTTTAGAGCCCCTCTGACTGATCAATGCCTAAGAACAGAAATATCAAAGAGCAACAATGACTGAGGATCCTTATGCAATGACATCCAACTGCTTACACCTGTTCCACAAGGAAATTATTATATTTATAGAATTATGACTCATCCAGAAGAAATCCCAATCCCATGCTCTTAAAAAGAAAATGCGAATCAACATCAAGTAAAGGGTGTAAGAAAAAAGCAGCCAAATCCTCCTAATGCTATTGGTATGATCTGACTTTCAGAATTATAGGGTCCTTATACAGCACAGCTCTCTCTGTGTGCTAAGAGTGAAAATAAACATCCCACTCCTCATTCATATTTTGCCCACTGCTCCTTACTTCTATTTTGATAGCAACATGTCTTTTCCCTCCTCTGCTGATGGTGGTAGAAGAGTATATATATACATCTGGTATAGAGTTAATAAAAACTACATTCTCTACACAGAAATCACTAATAGTGTTGAACATATGAATCGAAAAGTTACAGAAATGGTCCCAAAAATCACACTCATAGAGAAGTGGAGTCAGTCATCAAACCAGTCTCATCAACCTCCTAATTACAATTCTGAAATTATGCATCTTATCTGAAACAAAGATGGCAAACCAATGGTTGAGCAGAAGAAATTCACTGAAACAAAGTTTGCCTGGTTCAGCCAGGGGACAAAACCAGAGATCTGTTAAAAATATTTGCACTGTTCACAAAGAAGTATTTATCGGTTTGCATCATGCCACAGATGTTAGGAAACAACAATCACAGACTGCAAGAGCAGAAAAGAGAACTCTTCCTGGATGTATAGAAATCGAGTGATCATTTACATGCTGGATGCTCGCCTACGCCACTTTTTCTATTAAACTTGCTCCTGTATTAGGAAAGATTTTAGGAGATGCTGGTATTAGAGGGCATGTAAACAATGCCTGAACAAAAGCCACTCAACAGACAATGGAGTAAAAATGTCTATAACCACCATCACTTTGACTTTCATTGCCATGTATTTCTGACAAAACTTAGCAAACAAACAATGAGAGAAAGATTCATTGTTACGTGGCAAAAGACCATACAGATTAAGCACCCTTCTCTTTAAAGACACAGAAACAGGGACAGAAAAAAATCTTGAAGAAGATTAGTATGCTATTTTCAAAACAGAATTATTCCTTTTAATGTGAGAATATAACACAGAAGAATGTTCTCTCCCCCAGTACATCTATGGTGTTTCTGAAGAGAAATAAAGATGAGGTCAGTACTTGAAGAATGTTCTAAAAGGAGACCAAACAGGTTAATCAGTGGAACTGTGTTTCTAACTGTCCTGTCCCCTAAAGCATGCAGTTTGTAGCCATTTATACTGTCTGAATATCAAGTTGCATTTAATTATTTTTTTAATGCGGTGCCTTCATAGGATTCTGCTCTTTTGCCTAAGGGGCTAGTTGTCATTTTTCTTATTCTACTCACTGAATCTCATTCAATGTTTACATACAGTGGGTGTGGGATTGATCAAACTAAAGAAAGGCAAAAAGGCTGATGAAAACCAACTGAGCACAGGCAAGCCAGGACAACAGACTCAGAACCGACCCCAAAGGGAAAAAGAAAACTTTGGCACAACACTTTTTTCAGAGTTGCACTACACTTCACATTTAGGAGTGCAATCTTCTCAAAGTACAGAAAAATTATAAAAATATCATTCAGATTTTCTGCTCTTCCAGATCTTTCAAGTTCTAATACAAGTAAGTGTACTAAGCAGACAGAGATGGACTCTACATTCAGCTGTGGGGCAGAAAGGGAAAAGTGGTACTGAAAAAGCAGTTCAAATAGTATAGGCACTTATCTGGATTAAAAAAAAAAAAAAAGTTTGAATTTGATTTCCAAGGCAATTAGCAAGCATTTTTGATGGACTCAGCACTGCTATCAGGAACAGACAGCACTGATCCAAACTGTGCAGGCAGAAAAAGCACGTCTGTGGTACTGAAGCATCCCTAGGACAGCTACAACCAGGTTAAGATCATAAAAGTTTAAAGTTGTTGCTGAAGTCAATATTTTAACTATTTCTTGGGAGAACACAAATTAATCCTAGTGACAATTCTGTGAAGCTGTTTCCCAACCTAAATTTCCAGAATCATTCTTTAACTCTGTATTTGGAGGGAAGTCCTCTTCCTCGGGAGCATTACCAACACTTCTTTTATAAATATATCAATATCCAAGGATCTTGATGGAAATCCAGTCCAGGTTTTCATAATGCAATCTCACATGCTAAGAGCCTTCTGTTACCTCCACTTGTATCCTTGCTTCTTATTGAAACTGCACTCAGAAATCACAGCCCTTTTGTACCCATATCTTTTTGAAGTCACTAGTGCTGGCGGGTGTGTGTGTGTTGTGTTCCAGACAGTAATTAATACTTAGTAATAGATTCTCTAGACATGAAAGTTGCACAAGTGTGAGGGGGCTAAGTGAAGTTTGCTACAAGTGAAATATGCAGATTAGTTGCCACAGTAATTCAAGGACTAGACAAAACAGGCAGTTACCCTTCCACCTAAGCAGTCAGCACTGTATAGGGCCCTGAGCCAGCTCAGCAGGTGTTTGACTCTTCCCATTCAAAAGCTCTGTGAGGAACTAAGGGAACTATGGTATTGACTTGGGAGTGAGGAGGAGAAAGCGTGGGAGACAGAAGAAGCTGTGGGAAAGGCTCACAGAACGAACGTGTAGCTGATGCCTGGTGAGAGGGAGCTACTCAAGTAAACAGATATTACAGCAGCAAAAATAAGCAAGCAAGCAAAGGACACATCTGTTTCAACTGTTCTGAGAAGCAAAACTACACAAGGTAGTTTTTTGTTTTTTGTGGCTCTCTGTCACTGTCAGAGTGGGCTGCCTAATTTTCCCTGCAACATGCATCCAAAAATTATCATATTTTGATTACCATGTCTAAGACAGAGCTGGGCACACCCCACTTCCAGTAGGTAAGAAAAACTAGGACTTCAGGGTGGGAACATGCAAATAGACAAGACTTTGCCACTAAAGAGTACTTAATACGCACACTAAACAGTACCAGAATTTCAAGTGCCTTAGTACAAAAGCAGCATTTGAATATGATGACCTCAGAACAGAGAACAACATGCATAGACACAAAACCAAATCCATCCAGGTGTGAGGAAATCATAGTACAGAATCATAATGGGAGGAATGAGTCAAGTCATACGATTCAAAACAACTTCACTCACTGGAACCTTACACTACTGCAACTCATTCCACAAGAGAGCAATGTTATTTCTACAGGAAATCAAATCAGAACAAAGCATGAATAAATAAAACATGGCAAATGCTGGATAAATAAAAGCTTATATTCACAAGCACAGAATTTATACAAAAAAGGCAATTTTCCATTACTGTTATTTTAATTGTTGAATAACTGATAACATTTTGAGGGTTTTTTTAGCTATAAAGTTACTTGCATACAATATAGTGTAAGCCTTGGCCAGTTCTTCAGCAATCAATTACTTGGACGTCACCCCATCTAGACACAGACTACAGCTCAAGCAAAGAGCCTGAGACCAGACAGCTCAATCAAATCATTAAGATTTCAGCTTATAAAGCATTTATTTTCTTGATTCACACCATCAACTGTAACATGCACTTCTCAACTTCAAAACAGGGATATCGGGTAAAATCCTCTCTTCTGAAATATTCAGAAATCTACCCATTACTGGTGACTGAGAAACTTTGCTACAAGGTGACATGGATTTGCTCCGTGCTCCAGACCCAAGGCACTGGCAAGGGTCTCCCTAGCTGAGGCACAGAACAGAAGGGCTACACCTCTCTCCCCCCTTCTATTGACTGTAATGAAAGCATGAGGTTAAGGTTAAGAGTGATGCAAAATTAACATCCATCATGTTTACCATGGTAACTGCTCACATGTGTTGCTTTCTGTAGACCAAACTTGTGGTAAACACAAGGTAATTCAAGCTTTACCATTCCTCAGTGAAAGAAAGGTAAACAATTACGTGCAGCCTGTAGGTACCACAGGGTAGAAGCATTCATTCCGTTACCATGGAGCAGCCCTGAGCCACTGCTGCGTCCAGCCCAACAGCCTGTCGCTCTGACCAAAGAGGACAAGGAGAGGAATTCACTGGAGTTGGTAACACTGGAAATGCGATTACATTCAATTTGTCTCATACAGTTACCTATCACAGCCAAATGATAGCTAAACCAGACTTTTTTTCCCTTGATTTAAAGAATCTTAATGACAAAAAAGCCCTTCCAAATATAAACTGATGCTCCAGCAGGGATCTTCATGTTGTTAACAGGAGAACACACACAGGCAAAAGCAACAAAATAAATTCTCCCAGCCGCTGCTACACTTTTAGTCCAATCCAAACCAGAGGAAAGCAAGTCAAGAAGTATTCGAGGAGGAGTCAGGAATGAGGATTCTGCTGTTCATGTTATTAAAACATTTCTCAGACTACAAGCTAAAGCCTGTAATAACGTCGCTTGGAAAACAGAAGGCTGAGTGAGCATCTGAGGGTGAAAAGGAATGTTTTTACAGGCGCAGTTAGTAAATACCACTGGCTCCTGCAGACATTCTTCCTTAAATGGAAATTAACATTGCTTTAGGTTAGAAAAGAATCTCTTGATACAATAGATGTGATAGAGTAGCTATTAACCTTTTAGCACCTGCACTAAACGAAACAAAAATTAGCAGAAGGCTTAATATATACAGTTTTCTGTTCAGTAAATATTTAAAACCTTTTCCCTTCCCTGCCACATGACTCTTGGCTATAGATCTGGAAGAGCAAGGAATCCTACAGTCTCACAAACAATATTAAAATAATGTGGAAACACAAAGTTTCTTTGTATATCTATGACTGTGTGAGGGCACTAGACAATTTAAAGAAAGGAAACTACTCTAGATACAATCAGAACTGAACCTTCACCCTGAAGTTGAGCCAAACCTTATTTCAACACTGAAATAACTCTGCATTGCTTTGATTTTATTTCTACTTCCTATTTTTTTTTTATTTTCATGTCCCCCTGCAACTGCTTTGTCCAGCCAAGAAAACAAGACTTCTCCCTCCCCCAAGATTCCTAAGAAATTTAACAACATAATGGACAAGGGCTGAGGTTCCACAACAGCTAGAATCAGCAAGTGTCCATTTAGCTATACTCCAACTCCCTCTTTCCTGCTCCTGCCCAAGGGCATCTACCAGTCCTCTGGATCCCCTCCACTGACACTGGCAAATCATGTCAGGGTAAAGTCCTAGAAGAAAGGTACCTCTATGAAAAGTGAACAGCATTTTGTACACCTTGGTCTACCTAACTACAGGATCAAATGGGTGCCAAGACCAGCACAGGAAAGTCTGGTAAAAGCAAGGATCTAAAGCAGTCTGGACAGGGAAAAGGAGGAAAACGATAAAATCTCACAAAATTAAAACCTCAGCAATTCAAACCAGAGAAATATGGGTTCAACAGAAATTCATCTAAAAGCATATTTTGACATTATTACTATTTTGGGATATGAGTAGTGTCCCTGACAATACTAAACACCACCTGTTTTTAGAGGGAAACAAACTACTGATTCAGACTTCAGAGCTCCAACATAAGGTCCAGGTGATTTCTTGAATCTGCAGGCTGTATGTGCTACAGAACAGTTTTCCCTTTGTAACCTGCACAGCTGCTATCACTCTAAGGTGAAAAAGGAGGACTACTACAGAGCTGCAGAACCCATCCATCCTACCACTGGAAGTTTCACCACCACGCCACACCACAGCATAGCCCTGTGTTAACATTCCTTAGGTAAAAAGCCCATCAAGAGTCAAACACTGGATTAACATGCTCCTTCTCACATGTTCCTCTTCTTGGCTCCACATGCAGCAGGGCCACTGCAACACAAATACAAATGAGCAGAATGGAGAGACCAGACCAAGCTAGACTTAACCTGCCTTGTCCCACACAAACAGCATGAAGTCAGAAATACCTACAGTCTGGTCAAACAGCCCAGCCTCGTCATCTCTTCATCCTGATGCCTGCACTGCCCATCCTTCTGTCTTGGCACATTTACCTGTACAGGAACTGATCCCACCATAAACTAATTCAGTTATCCCAAAAATGTTAATCTTCAGACCTGCCACAAACACAACTGACAGCACGAGGACCTGGCCTAACTCCACGTGAAATTTGTAATGAATTTCTCTCTCTTGGCACAATACACAAAAACACATTAAAGTATGTATACCTTGTATACATAGCATACCTCACATTAATGACTTCTCCTGCTAACATGTGCAAGTCATTTTAGGAAAAAATATCCATTAAAAACAAGACCACAAAGGATCATAACACAGGTACTGCACTACACTAGGATTTTAGTATTCTCTTATTTCTGTTTTAAGAAAAATTTTCCACATTTTTTAACAGGGAACTCCTTTTTATATGTAGAGCTTTGTACACACACACACTTCTGTGCCTTTTTTTTAAACTGTCCTTATGACATAGCTTGTAAAGATAAAAAAACATATTGATAATTTAGCTGCAGTAGCTTATGCCTGGAATGTAAGTGGGGTCTAGGGTTATCCTGGCTATCTTTATTTCTATAAAATGTAATATGTTATTAAATGGAGTTAGGATAATGAAAGGCTCTGACTGTCTTGTGTAGCTCCTTTGCTGTTTACGGTTTGTGTTTGAAGACTTTCTAAATTGTGGAGAGGGAAGCAAGACACAGGTATGTCTACACATTCTCATACCAAGCACCCACAAAGGCTTTCACAGTCATTCACTACTGATACAAAATGCTGTGAGAAATGCTTTCTCCCAAAATCTGAGCTCACATTGTAAACAACCGAGTTAGTGAAAACAAAAACACATCTTGCAAAGAGGATACAGAGTGATTTTCTTATGCATTTCATTAAACCCAGTAAGATTTTGTTGAAAGAACAACAAGTACATTACAGAAAAAAACCCCAAGAACATACAAAAAGCCATGTACAAAAAAGGGGATAGAGCAGTTTGCCTAGAAAAGCAATCTTTATCACTGGAGATTTTAAAGGATGCACCAATGGAAGATAAATATCACTAATAACACAGGTGTAAGAATGCTGTTGGGACAAGATGACAAACTAGACAGTTCTTCAGGGCTCCCTGCAGCCTTATTTTCTAGGAGTTTTTAATAGTGAATTCTTTGCAGGAAGAGTTGCAGTGGTAACAGAAACAACAAATAAGGATAACAGACTGCACCAAGAACACATTTATCCTCCCCAGCCTTCATGCATACATCCCACAGAAACCACCTGCAGTTGCACAGCAAACTGGGAGGAACAAGCATAAGCAGCAGGGCAATTCTGCTCTCCCACGTATGGGATGGCAGCATATTGGCTCTTCATCAGAAGCTGCAAGTACACATCAAGAATTCCCCTAAGCAGAAATTCTTACAGTGCAAATCTGAGAAGGTAACAGTCAAAAAAACAAAAAAAAAAGGAAGTAAAAAAAGTTGTTCCACACCTGCTTTGCTTTCAAACACATTCCCACTCATCCCTGCCAAAAAAGGATGTTGGGATGTTTCTGGAGCATTTCCCCTGAATGAGGACAACTGCTCTTATGTCACTTTGATTACAGGCTTTTTTCCTAAGCAAGGAAGATCAGTTCCTAAATTACACTTTTCCCTTCTTGACCTTATCCAACTGACTGCACCAGAGTATTAACTTCAATTAGTATTAGACTATCACACCTACTGAAGAAACTAGTTCACATTCCCTGTTAGCTTAATCAAAATTACTACCTTTCTTACAACTTCTGCCTTCCTCCTAACACAAGCTATTTACAAGATAACTACAACAGACTTCTGTGACGGCCTCAATTAAAATACTAGGAAAAAAAGATCTGCTAAATTACACTGCCTGTTCATTACTCAAGAAAATGAAGTAAAATAGATCTCCCACTAATTTACTTGAACTGACTCCTATCTAGCTAACATCTGCTTAACTGGATTTATGAACCTAGAATTGCTTTTGTAATTATAATCATAATTTTATACTCAAATTCTCTGAAGACTTCTCCAGTATTCCAAGGTTTCTTAGAAATCAGTATTACCAAACTAGAGACCACTTTGGACAACTGCTTTGAGAGCAAGTTATCTGAATATGATAATTTTCAAACGTTTATCCTTACTAGAGATGAACCAATTCCCTAGAAAAGCCTTTTTTAATGTGAATACTTACACTTGTTTCCACTGGGCAGAAACCAGAAATATTTCTTCAACACATACTCCTAATGGCAAGTGCTAATCAACATAGCACAGTAATACCAATCTAACCAGAAAGACACAACATGACTTACATTACGACTGAATAATTGTTCGAGGAAAAGAATTGCACATTCAAGTCAGATGGGTCCTCCAAATGAAATGTAGCACTTAGCCATGCTACCAGACCTTGGAATTGAAAACATTCATTTAAAGTATCCAAACCTACTGTTTGAAACAACCCCCTTATTTCCCATTGCAATGGGCTAACAGCACACTCAGTACTAGTAACTCTGCCTGGAGTGAGATAGGCACATAAGAGGCACAGAAACCAGCACTAACACCATCACAGCTGATGACTGACCATAACCCCAAGTCTAAAGCAGTTGGTCCCTTGAGGATCTTCCCTGGCAGATAAATGCAGGTTCCACTGAAAGCAAGACAGGGCCAACCCAATCTGCAGTGGCCACAGCTCTCAGTAAGAGATGCTGCTGTACACTTCCAGAGGAAAGATCTGAAAACTACTGGTTGAGAAGTTTATCTGTGTGTGGAGCCAAGTGTTGGAAACACTGACAATTTATCTGACTCCGCTGGCTTTGATAGATAACTTACAAACTCATAAAAAAGAGACAAGAATTGTAATTTCTTGTTTTTCTTTTTAATCAATCCAATGGTTTGTTTTATTTATTACACTCCTACAGTGCTTTAATTTGTGGTTTTCTTCATATGCTCACCCTCCAGTGAGCAACACTCCTGGCAAAGCTGCCCATGCTGAACTTTTAATTATTCAACAGCACAGACTAAACATTTACCTCTATTTGCCACAAAGCACATGCACTGCTACAGTCTATTCTAAAGACAAAAATTTTAATAGAAGTATTTGTAAAGAATGCCTATTTTGAAACACAGCATTCAATTGCTTGGTGAAACCCTTTGGCAAGGATATTGTGCATTCCTAGGAGGATTTAAATTAGTTTGCCGCAGAACAAAACCTGGGTTACGGATAGTAACTTGGATACAGTCACACACACACACACAAAAGAGAACATTCTCACTCCTCCCGATCTTTTTCCTTGAAAAACCACAACCATCAACATGCAAAGTCTGTTTTAATAAGATAATGTGAGGGAGCTTTGGGAAAGCAAAAAATACTGATTGCAATATAGTTTCTACACCAAGTTAAACCTGTTTGTACTTCTCAAAACTACTATGCAATGTAATGTTGCAAAATCCTACAATATTTGAAGCTGCTACTTTCGAACTGACATTTGAAAACACAATTTTACATTAAAGACCAGAATTGTACATCTCAATTTGAAATTTGACTCCTGATTTTTTTAATATGATTAGAGACACGCTTGTTTAAAATAATTTCTTAGTTGTTCACTCAAATCTCACTTTTCTGTTCAGCTTACGAAGAGACCATCAGAATAAAGACCTGCCTTAACATAAAAAAAAGAAATTTAAACCAGTCTCATTAAAACAAGGCTTCTCAGCATTCAGTTCCCATCTTCTAGGGAATCTTCATATACATGATAATTAGCTTCCTCAAAGCCTAAGGCTTAAATGTCATTTCTTTGTGTTGTAAATTCTAGTTATTCATAGTAAATAAATTAGTGATACTCTTTTATTCCTTAAATCAATGCAAAAGCTTGAAGTAATCGTACAACTGGCAAAAATTAGGAGTTCCCAAAAAGGGAAGCAAAACTTCATTCTTCGCATTCCAGTAGACTTAAAAAGGGCTCCATTAACACTAACGGGGAAAGGGCCAGTGACCTAGAACTTTACCTATGGTCCAAAACTATTAATGAACTCTGAAGAATAAGGACTAATGGGTATTCAAAATCCCAACTCCTGTGATGCAGCAGGAGAATGAATAAGCGGTGCTCTAATTTACTCTGACACGCAGCACATCATGGCTGCAGAAGCAGTATGTCACAACAAACCATTTTTCAGGAGTCACATTCTTGGGAAACAGCCGATTCCTGGAGATTCTCACACGACCTTTAGTTTAATAGCAAAACACTTAAGAAATTAAATTACATATTTTACATATAAGTCATGAAGAAAGAAAAGGCATTGAGGGGGGAAGAACATGCTATTTAGCCTTACTTGAGGACACAATAAAATCAAACAGACTTTATGACCACTCTAACATTATAATTATTATTGAGCTTTATCCCATCTGTAAATTTTAGATTACGGACATCACAGTTATCCACTACTGGAAGACAGAGACAACTTGAATATGTCCCTTGAAAAATTCCCTTGAAAAACTGTCAAAAGAAAAGCATCCCAATAGTCAGCTCTTGTTCCCTGGACCATTTTATGGACAAATAAAAGCATAATATGAACCAGTATTAAAATGAAAAAATTATTTTGTGCTTTCCTCAGACTTGCTCAGATTTGGGCTCCACAACTAAATGAAGCACTTGATTCACAAAACAGCTGTTCCACACAATTCTGATTAACAAAGCAAGGAGAGAGTTTATTTTTGCATTGTTTCATAAGATCATGACTAAAGAGTCAAATCAAAACCAAAGGATGAAACTGATTTTCAATCTAGGAACAAAGAAGAACTTCATCACCAAAAAGTACATATCTGAGGTACATATTGCCCATTAAGGGAAGCTTCAAAAGCCCAATAAATTTCATTGGGCATACAAATTAGAATTTGGCTTTCTGAATGGAAACCAAGGAAATAAAATGCCATTCTTGAAAACACTAAGTTATTCACAAACAGTGTCACTCGGCTTTCAAAACCATCCTGCAAAAAAAACCAGTAAACAAGGCATTCTATTACTAAACACATCTTAAAACTTTAAAAAAGAACATATAATCTTCTTAAAATAAGTAAGTACTTTTTTATCAGCACAAAGGCGGCAACGAGCTTTTATAAAAAGAAGCACTATCAGATGATTAAGATATTGGGATCAATTTGAAAAGTTATTAAATTTTTCTACTAGTCAGAATACACATTTAATGCTGCTTTCACATTAAAATTCAAACTATCTAACTGGAGAACAGATACATTTGTATGTGCATTCCATAATTCACTAAGATTATGAGTCTCCTAGATGGCTCTTGTAAGCAATACCGGAATTCTTTAAAATACTACAAATATGAGAATACATATCTATCCAAATCAGCACTGACTATTTTTGTTGTTTTTAGAAATACTTATGTGGTTGCAACTAAAATGCTTCTGTTTAAAGAATGCGGAACAACCTAAAATTCCCTACTTAAAATTACTGCATTGGACATATCATTTGTGGATTCATACTGATTTCATTTTTTGAAAGAACAGTTGAATTAAGGTCTCTAGGCCCCTGAAACATCGGGAAAGAAAAGGATCTGAGAAAAATGTAAACTTTTACTAGCATCTGAGGAATTTACCTTGAGAAATCGGTAATTCTTTCTTTGTTTCTTATTCCTTAATAAAAAAGAAAAAACACACTCTCTCTCTGGTATGTGTCTGAGGATCAGTAACTCCAGCAAGAACCAACAAAAAGACACTTTTCTCAGATATGCTTCAGCTCACTTACAACAAGGACTAAGAACACAAACAAAAATTATAAGCAAGGCTTTATACTCCCTTTACTCTAATTTAAACATGAATAAAGTACAAAATCAGAGTAATTTCCGAAAATAGGAAATGAAGTAAACAGCAGGAAAAGAAACTAGAGAGGGTTTTTAGGGGAAGAGCACATGAAGAAGGGCTTATTCAGCCTGCTAAAGAGGAAGTCAAGGAGCAATTTAATAGCAACTCAAACTATCTGAAGGTTAGTTACAAAGATGATGGGAGCCAGGCTGTTCTCAGAAGCAGCAGATGATAAAGCAAAGGTTAGAAAATGCATCAACCAGATACTAGGAACAACATTTCTGCATGAGAGCAGCAGCACAGCACTGGGTCAGGTTACTCAGGCAGACAGTTGGAGAGACCATCCTTAAAGGTTTTCAAGTCTCAGTAAGACAAAACCAAGGCTGACTTGATCCAGGGCTGCTCAAAGTACTGCTCTGAGACTTCCAAAGGCCTCCTCCAACCAACATGTCTATGCATTTACAGAGCCAGCAGGGCTGCTTGATTTATCCTTCATCTCCTGTCACCCACTTCCCCACAAAGTGGAAATCTCAGGGTCCACTTGGCTTTTATTTTTCTTACATTTTGGTAACAATGAGATCAATACTGCCTTTTTGATATCATTCAGGTAACATGTTCTGCAATTCAAAGCTCTGTGTAAAGAAGCATTCAGGCACAAGTCCAAAGATGCTTCTAAAAAAAATGTGCAGAAACAAACAATTTGGAAAAAAAAAGTCCGCACAAACAAGTAATCAAATGCATTTGAAACGTTCTCCTAAAATAGGCAAAGGAAAATCTTTTAAAAGACAAAGGTTTTGAAACAGCCAATTGGTTCTCTGTTATTCATTCGGGGAATGAAGAAAGATGAACTGCTTAAAATGCACACATTTTTCTGGATAGAAGTATACTTCTTCCTGTAACATTTGCTGAAGTTACCCACGCCTTAAAAGTGAGCTGCCCTACCCAAATGTACCTTTACTGTTTCACTGTTCCAACTCCTACTCTACTGGCTATATAAACAGATACACAGTAAAGTCACAACCCATATCACACACTATATGATAAAGACTGTATATCGAGCAAAGGTATTCTAAATGCACCAAATCCAGTAAATGCCAGCTTCCAATGGATTTGTGATCTGATAGTTCACTGAAATCAAATCAAAATTGCCAGGATCAGAAATCTCTCTCCCTTCCATGAATTATTTTCTGCTTCTTTCTCTCGGTGCATTCACTTACACTGCATTTCCTTCTGCTGCATGTTAGTTGGATCGCTTCTTTTTTTGGCCTTTCATTATGGAATTTGTAGCTTTATTATTACTGAGAGCAACAACTTTCTCAGATGCAAGGAGAAGAAGAAATGAGACACATGGATTAAAAGCTGCAGAGGAAAACCAACATAGTCACATAGAGACTCTGCAAATCCTGTTCCTGGCATATTGCTGCACGATCTAGTGAGAAGCTAAGGGATACACAGGTGTAGCTTTTGCCTGCATTATAAAGCACTTTCTCAAGAGGATTCCCCCACCTTCCCTCTTTGATATGAAAGGGCTATTTGATGAAAACAAGTAAACTTCCAGTCAATAACTATAGTAAGCAGTGGCTGTATTGTCAAAGGCCATGCTAGAAATTTATATTTGAGCAAAATCAGGAACCGAAGACAAAACTAATGAAATTTTCCGACCAATTCACAGCAGCGTAAAAAAAAAAAATCAGTAAAGTTTGACGTGGAAATTACGGTTGCCTTCAAATTAAGCTCAAGTAAAAAAAGCACACCCTTGAGTGTATTTTAATTTTAT
The DNA here is from genome assembly GCA_013397155.1 of Irena cyanogastra. Taxonomy (NCBI): domain Eukaryota; kingdom Metazoa; phylum Chordata; class Aves; order Passeriformes; family Irenidae; genus Irena; species Irena cyanogastra. The sequence goes on along the minus strand of VWZV01003811.1, from coordinate 622,732 downwards.
TCAGTTCTCAAAACAAACTACACTTAGTCCTCCGACCAGACATCAACATCCGTAAGTGACATGCCCATTTCTAGTACAGTACTCTACCAGCAGATACAGCACAGAGATTTGCAGTGTATAAGCTTCACACCTTTTCGTCTTGTTATTTACTGTCAAGGGACCACAATCAAAGGACTTTTTATGAGGACTAAACAGGCAGCTGCCAAATGTCTGAAATGGGTAAGCAGCCAAAACAATTCTTTCTGCCTCATTACAGGCCCATTTAAGTATCTTGTAACAAAAGGCACCAAAGCTTAAAACAAAAATTCACAAGTCTTCACTTAGCTCTGCAGTTCTCTTTCCAAATACTTTAAAATAGTTGAGTGGAAATTGTTCCCTCTTGTTATATTTAGTCCAGGTTTTGGCGCTGCCGCATCATGACATACTCACACCAAGTAAACTGCTCCAACACAGTAGCAAGTTTAAATGTAACATGACTATGGACTGAATCCCTGGTAAGTTCTTCAGGTCCTGGGTCAGTTGATTACAACAGCAGATATCGACTTAAATTTCAACAACAACTGACTCAACCACCATCTTCGAGTTCATCATTCCCTAAAAAGCAAGGAATTCAATCCAACTGTGTATAAAACACTCTGACGACCAGATTAAATATTTAGAGGACAGGATTATGTTCAGAACAATAAAAAGAGCCTTCTGGAGATAAATGCCTTTTTACAAATCCACCTTTCAAGGACAGCTCCATCTTTTGAAGAGGATTGGTCTTGAAAGTAAAAGGCACTCATCTATGAACTCATTTAAATTATAAGCAGCAAATGCATTTAAGCAGAAAATAAGCACATTCTTGCAAAGCTTCCCAATTAAAAAAAGAAAAAAATACAAAAAACTAAACATCCATGAACACACTTCCACAAACTTTCAAAGGTGTTAAAACACTTGACAAAAAGAACAAACAAAAAAACATCCAAGCAACAGCAAATGCTAATTTTGTTCAGAGCCAAACCATTCCACAACTAGTAAAGCTGTTTTTTAATTTAAAAGCAAAACACACACAACACACTTTTTCACCCCAACACCACCAGTTCTGAGATCCCATTGTCTGCCCTGGGTGAAGTATATTTAAGTATCTGCAAAATACCCCCCTCCCTCTTGCCACATTCCCTTCTTCCCCTCCTCACTTTTTCAACTAATACTTTGACATTACTGGCCTCACTAAACTCAATCCTGCAAATTCCTGACATTCATGTCTTCTTAATCTGAAACGTAACTTGAGGAGATGGTTAACATTTGACCTTTGCTCTACCTCAGACATACCTGGAGACACAAAAAAAAGTCCAAGGCACGCAAAATGCATTCACAGCCTGAAAGGATGTTTTATTTTAAAGTTCCCAGTACACAATCCTTAAAAACACCAAGCCGTTAAAACTTCAAAAGATAACTTAATAAAAATTTCCCTACAAGCATAGACCTTTGCATAAATATTACAAAACTGTACCGAGAATGAAGATATGAAGAAATAAATAAGATATAAATCCCTAGAAGCATACACCCAGGAGTTTTGGTGAAATTAAGAATTCAGTAGCTACCACAACTAATGAAAACAGTCAGTCTCATTTAATTAAATTGGATACTACACTAAAGAATGAACAATAAATCATACATTGATTACAGAAGTGGACATGGTACCTAACAGGCTATTAAAATATTAGTCAGAAACAAATTACTAAGATAAATGGAGGATCAGGCTACAAAACAAATCAGAAATAAAGCAACCAGGTACTTTGCAAAATAGAAAATCTACCTGCTTGCTCTAAATGAAGCCAAACAAAGGGTCAAATACCAGTACTTCTACCCTCTTTTTTGTCTTTAAGATGAAGTTTTAAAACTAAACCTTAAAGATTATTCTAGCTTTTATCCACCCTCCTACTTTCCTTCCTTATACACACACACAAAAAGGCTTTTGAAGATTGCTAGCTACACTTCAAACGGGTGTACTTTAAGTGGGGTTTTTCATTGCTGTACTTTGGGAAACAGATTTGCTAGAAATTAAATACTCTCAGTGATCAATAGGAAATGTTGTATTGGTGTAACATGTTTTTACCTTAAATGAACTTCTCATGCATACAGGCTTCATATCCTTTCACCTCTTAATTGCGGAGTGTACTATGGCCAAATACAGGCGGTACCAGAATTTTGAGGGAAGAAAGAAAAGAAAGGGTTGGAATACCAGGGATGAACACGATCGTTTAATGAGCCTGTGACTCTGCTAGAATACAGTCCCCATTTTCTGTTATCTCTACGTGCTTCAGGCATTTTGTTTGTCATACAGTTAAGGCATGACTGAACATGCCATTCTGAGACTGCTCTTGTTAAATAAAACCTGTGGCTACAACCAATAAAGGGAATGTCCTCTTATAGACATGATGAATGCCACCTAAAATTTTAGAATTAAATCTTAGTGAGAAAAAAAGTGAGAAAATAAAGTGATTACTTTTCTTTTCTTCTCAAGAAATTTTCATTTGCAAATACAATTCCACCTTTCAAATCAACTTGTTCCAGTAGCTGCTAACACATGAAAACACTGACTAGAAAATTCATAATTTTCTCAAAAGTAAAATATTTCAAGGAATGTATTTCCATAACTACAAGCCAAGTAAACTGCAAAAATCTTTGTTTTCAAACAAGCTTTCTCTATAAGTAAAATAAAAAAGGAGGAAACAGAAGACATTATTCATAGTCCTCTTTTGAAAGGGCTGCCTATCACAGAGAAAACATGTCCTTCCTTGGACCTGTAGCTGATTCAAAGCCAAGACCTTTCAAATGAAACCAACTGCACTTACTTAGGTTGAAGCCTAGATGCAAAGCTGAACTTGGAGTCTGGTGGCTATCCCCAGGCACAAACATCTGTGACCTACCACTGGATTCTCCAAGCTGCTTTGTCTGGAGAGGCAGCTTCCCATCTCACCCAGCACACACTCACACATCCCATTCAGTGTACTTGGCTCCCCAAGCCAGCACCACTCCCTCTGAGCTCACTTCTTACATCCCATCCTACGGGGTTCACAGAGTGCTGTCCTACAAACAGTTCATGCACACAAAGACAGCTAGACAAATATGGTCCGGGCCAAGTTCCAGATATAAGGCAGCATATGTAACCCCTGATGGAAATCCCTTCATGGCAGTACATATCCAGTCATATTTTAGGGGATTCATTCATGAGTAATTAGTGCAGCTTCCTAATAGCAGAAGAACTATCCCTGCACAAAAGACCGAAAAATCTTAATTCTGTAAGCTGAATAAAAGTAGACAATAATGGAAAAAAAATCCACTTAAAACTGTGGAAAAATATTTTACAGGCCTTACTTCCTTTTTGCTGATCAACTTTTGATACTAGTCCAGCCACAGATCCTAGTTCATACAGTCCCTCCAAGCTTCCACTGGAGTCCTGCTATGCAGAACCAATGACTGTGGCAAACAACCAAACAGGAAAAAAAGACTTTGTAGCTTTTGTTTCAGATTTCAATCTCTACCCTGAACTATTGGTTGCATAAATGCTTTCAATTCAATTTCATAGGGAAATGAAGAAGTGTATTTGAAATTGTAATTTTAAATATCAGCTCACATAAATGTAACCAAACTAATTTTCATATTTAAGCTTAGATTTATACATATATATATATATGAAAAAAAATTTTGGTCACCTGTGTTTTAAGAATGGCTGTAACATACCCTCCATTTCAGAACCTATAATTAAAAAAACATGGAATATACAACTTGACTGGAATATAGTTTTCTTTCTCCCTTCCGACACTCAAATCCTGCTGCTCTACCTTCTCTTCGTCACGTGCTCACCTCTTCTTTCCAATACAAGTTTTATCTATCCCATACTCATTTTGGAGGTATTGTGGAAAATGAAGGGAAAATCCAGCCATACGGTCACTGCAGATCTAAACCAGTTAATATTTATGCAACCCTGCCTGGTTTTTCCCAGAATTCTTCAAAAAAGTTTCTCTCATTCTCTGGATTATGAAGAAATGCAAAAGGCTTTATAATACCCTCTTACATGCAAGTATGAGTACTGGATAAAACATGCATGCATGCATGAGACCAAAAAATTAAAACAAAAGATAAAAATAAACCAGTCAACAGCACAATAGAAAATCACCTCTGTTTAGTGAGTTGCTTTTTATTTATGATGTTCATTAATTCTCGCCAGACACACCAACAAAATTATCTCCTCTAAACAGTATCTGTAGTTAGCTTTCTTTCCTTATCATCTGCTTTTTTAATTATCAGGACATTTGTCATCTTTGTTGAAGTTCTGTAACATATTACAGGATAGACATATTGAATTTATCCTTCAGTTTAGCCTTCCTTTGTTATTTACTATGATTTCGGTAAATCTACTAAATTGCTCCTCAGTTTCTGCCTCAGGCTAAAAAATCCAAGCATATTTAAAGAAAGATTGTTACAGGTATATTTTAAAGGGACAGAAATAATTCCATTCTGCCAAAGTGTTACAAAAGCTATTCTTTTTAATATTGCTTCTTTCAACCTGAGATCTGATACACGGACCTCAAGCTCACGCACCAGGTGCACAATCTGTGCTGATTCAAACAGAACTGCACTTATGCAATGTAGTGGCAAGCCTACCAAACACTCTTACAAGTGGGAAGCAACACCGACATCCAAAGGTCTGAGAGTCAGCTTGAACATCACTGTAACACATTTGCATACCCACATTCTGCATTATTTCCATATGGAGTCACATAAGGTCAGCATGGTTTATTAACCACAAGTTCAGCAGTGCACGAGCACTATCCTGGTCCTTCCACACTGACCCAAGGAGGATCTCAAAACAGAAGAACAGCTATTCTCAGCCTCAATTAATAAGCTGTAGCACCTAAATACAAAGCTGCAGGGATGCTTACGCTTATCATAATGGAATAGATATTAACTGATAGTTTGCACAATCCAGTAGGTAATCCAGGCTTCAGATCTAATTTTCCGGTGTCTCTGCTCAGGTCAGCAGTAAGTGATGAAAGCTTTAGAACATAAAAACATACAAACAACCTCCAGATCATTCTAAATAAATAGAACACAAAAAAAAAAAAAAGCAAAATCAAAAACAGAAGCAGAATAGCAGCTAGGAATATGTCATGCATGCAAAAATACATCAATATTCCCATTTCCAAATTGATTGAAGAAGTTTGATTCTGAATCATTCTTGCATCTCATAAAAAATGTAATATGCTATGAGAAGTGGTTTTTTGTACTGAGCTGCTTAGCAACACCTGCATTCAAATAGCCTCTGGGTAACTTTGACAAAAACTGATTTGACATCTGACAAGCCCCTGTTTTTTTTTTAATGAAGAAGCAAGCCCACAAATGGGATATATTAAAACACCCATTTATGTTTTAGACTAAAGAAGATTGTCAGATAAGGAGATGCTCCTCAGTTTCTGCCTCAGGCTAAAAATAACTCCTATGTTTTGATGCAGAAGTCAACTGCCTGAGGTGCAGTATTTCACACAAGGTAATTACAATGCACATCATCTTCAAGAGGATACAGGGTATCTTTATGTGCACTCACTGTACAAGTCCTGTTAATTTTTAGCTTATTTCTATTTTCACAAAATTACCTTTACGGTTTCTATGTCTTTCTAGCCATTACAAAGTCCTACAGACTTTGTCTTTTCTCAATTCTATTAGTAACAGATCAAAAGAGTAGAGAAATAGACTGAATAGGAAATTCATTGACAGATGGGTTAGGACTAACAAAATTTTAGCTATGACATTCAGAAGTGTCTGAATGCAGGTACCTCAATATTTGGTTGTCAAGTGTGGGTCCCTAATTTAATTGTTAAGAATGCTCAAAGTGCCCAATTTCAATATACTTCATTGGAATGCTTTATCAGAGTACTTAACACACCAAAGATATGCTTCTTAAACATTCAGCTGTAGGATTCCAAATTTGAAAAACTACTACATTTCTGAGATTACTACAGTCTTTACTACCTTTGTGAAAGAAATGTGACCATTTTCTAGGCTCAAACATCTTGAAAAACATTGAGAAATCATTAACTAATAATTTAAGCTCCAAACATATCCTTTACCTCTTCTCAGCATAATATAGCATAAATGAATGTAATTTAAAAGATGAAAAAAATAATGTGGACCATCTCAATTCCTCATACCTTCACCTATTTTTCTAAAAGAATAAAACCAAAGGACTGCTCTGTCAAATGTCTCTACATTCAGTTTTTAAATCTTTCAGCATTTCTCAGCATTATGCAGATGCTTTTAGCTTTTGTCTAATTGAATTTACCATGTCATACAATCGTCCTTTGAAGTACCACATTACAGACACACATACACAAAACCTTTCATCATGGGGTTAGTGCATTAATTTAAAGAGAACTTTTCACAGAAGGACCTCAGAGATTTTATAAAAGGAAAAAATGGTAACCCTAATATGGCTGTGTAACAGAGAGAAGTTAAACAACTCATTTAGCACAGGTCTAAACCTTAATTTTCTACAGGACCAAGCACTTCCATGCTCCACTCCAATTTCCACATTCCAAAATACCTGGATCTTTACTCAAAACAGATCTTACTCCAAACTACTCCTCAAAAGAAAACAAATTACAAAGAAATAAAGATAAGCTTTTGACTTTGTGTTCTAGAGGCACCTGTAGCAGCTACCAGCTTCAGGAAAAAAACACACATCATTAAATAGTACCTGTGAAAAGATAAGTTACTAAACCAGTAGAAAGAACAGAGCAGTCATGCACAGAATCTTTGCTGGGTTCCAGGCTGTTTTCCTACATCTTGAAGAATGTGTATCATACAAGACAAAGTGAGGAGAGTTGATCAGTTAACAGAGGCATGAGTAAGGTACTGCTAAGTACTGTTTTCTGACCAGAGATCAATATGACTTTAGATAACAGACCTGTTGAAAACATGAAGTCATGGTCCTATTTCAGATGGCATTTAGTCTATAACTGTTAATAAGCCTCATCACCATGAATAAAAAATACACACACTCCATCTCAATCTGTGAGTAACAGGCTGGGCACAGACTACAAGCACAGCTGCTGCCAAACTTCAAACAACTAAGGCACTGGCATAGTGCTGGCAGGTCAAAGCACTGATTAATTGGTCAATATTAATAATAATTCCTAGTTCAACCCGCAAAGACAAAATGTATGTTTATGGAAGAAATTGAAGTTATACTTTGTATCTCTGTTCATTGCATCTTGGAAGAAGTATTCAGATTAAATTTGTTCTAAGAGCAGACTAAGAGCTCCTAGAGCTCTTCTGAAGTGGCTGATCACCCTATATCATTGGTTTAAGACTCTTTTGATGTTCACTTTTTTTAATAATCTGCCAGAGTACCAAAAAATTAATTAGCTCCTAAAGGCTGCAATAAAGGTCATCTTTCGGAAGCTCAAGAATCTTGAGGAATATACAGAGTAGCTAGTGAAGAGTGATCCTGACATAAGGCTTATAGATACCACGTTGCACTTCTGCAGGGAAGAGAAGGAATAATCATAGGTATCTCATCATGTAGGAGAGTTCTTAGAAATGTGGACCTCATTGTCAGCTGATGTTTTGTTTGCTAACAGTTTACAGAAGTTGAAGATGAGACTGACCAAGGGTCTGGCACATAAATTCATGTTAATTTCTGTATATTTAGTAATTTTTATACAGTGTTGCAAGTCTTTGAGATGAAAACTATCTCAGGAAACACTGGACAACATTTCTGCAGACTTTTTCCTATGTGTCTGATTATGGCCATGGTAGGAGCAGGACACTGAGCAAGGTGGCTCTTTAGTCAGACACGCTACAACTAGTCTTATTTTATTGGTGTACAGATAGGAAACACTATGCTAAAGAGCTTTACAAATTAAATATGCTTTAAGTGCATACAGTGGGAAGAGCCCAATCCAGATGAGTGCAGTTTTCAGATGAAATCCCATGTTACTACAAGCACTAAACTGCATATCACACAGAAAACAGTTCATAAAATGCGTACCAGTAACTTCAGTGGAAAAGTAGGACATGCACAAGTTTCTTTAATTCACAAAAATAAGCAGCAGGGTCTGAAAGTGCTGAGAGGATGAAGAGTGAAAGAGGGGAATTCCCCATTACTGCTTCCTTGGCTTCTGCCTACCACTATGGTCTCTCATACACCTCACAGATCTATGTGGCTTAGACACCACACGTACAATCAGCTGTTATTTCACAACACTTTTTCCACATCTGAGTGCTGCATGCATTTTGCCTAGTTATCCTGCCTTTGCACCTCAAATCTTGTTGTATCACCTATTTCTGCTAACTAAAGCCTGTCTAGATTGTCAATCTTCCAAAAAATCAAATCCATCTTTTTTCCAACTGTCCCAAGCAGACACCAAGTACAGACCTAGGCTCTTTGCAGCCGTGCATGGCAGGGCACAATGGATGTAAACGTAAAGGACAGACCAAAAGAAAGGAAAACACTTTCATATCAAGGACAGTCATGTCCTGGTAGCATTACCCAAAGAAGCTGTGAAGACTTCATCCTTGAAGATTTTCAAGATCTGACTGGATGCAACAAGGCTGAATTAAAGACTTCCTGAGGTTCCTTTTAACCTTAACTACACTTAGATTCAATACCTACACAAAGAAAACACACAGCACTGCACCAGACTATGCTCCTACAAGTCTCTCACCTACTAAAAAGCCTCTGACTTAAGAGATTCACGACATCAGTCACTTCCTTAGGTTTCAGATCAAAAAAATCAATTAAATACTGCACAAAACACTGTGTGAACCCAATACCTAGCACTTTTTTTTTAAATTTTTGTTTGAATGTGAGTAACAGTTGAGAATTAAGATGGTAAAAATTGCAGATGGCATGGCATTACTTTTGTTTCTCTGAGGGGTTTTTTTTGTTAATTTCTTTTTTTAAGCTTACCTTAATTAAGGATGATCTTATTGTATTTTGTACGAAACATAGCTACATCTAGTATGATGTGATTATTAAATGGTATGACTGTACAACAGAGTTGAATATAAGATTTTCAGGCCTGGAGTAAGAGAGACCTAAATGTTCCATTCAGTTCTTCATAGCAACATGCAAGCAGATCAAATACAGTAAAATCTTGAAATAAAACATCAGGGTTGTGGTTTTTATTTTAATTTCCCATGACCTTGAGTAGCACAAAAAATAAGTCATCCACTTAGTCTTCCAACTGATATTCTTTAAATACACAACTCCAGCCTTGGGGGAAAAAAGTTGCAGAGAAAACCATACATGAGTTTACACATATGTAACAAGTGTAAACTACATATAGTTTTAAGAACTCAGTACAAACTTGTATGGAACTAATAAACAGCAGCCCTTCCAACTTGCCCTCAACCAGGACCCCCAGGTCCTTTTCCACAGGGCTGCTCTCCAGTGTTACATTTCCCAGTCTGTCCGTACATCCAAGGTTGCCCCATCCCAGGTGCAGAATCCAGCACTTGTAATTTTTAAGCTTCATAGGGTTGGTGATTGTCCAGCCCTTTTATTTATCAAAGTCCCTCTGCCTTCATGGCAATCAACAGCTCCTCCCAACTTAGTGCCATCAGCAAACTTACTTAGCATTCCTTCAAGTCCTGTGTCCAAGTAATTTATGAAGATGTTTAAGAGCACAGGGCCAAGGATGGAGCCCTGCAGAGCCCCACTAGTGACAGGTCACCAGCCTAATTTAACTCCATTCACCATAACCCTTTGCTCACAGTTGCTCACCCACCACGACATATTTATCCAGCTGTGTGTTGGACATTTTGTCCGGAATGATACTGTGTCAGACATTATCAAAAGCTTTACCAAAATCCAAAAAAAAATCACAACGAAATCCAAAACTCACCACTGATCAACTGAGGAGTCACCTTGTCAAAAAAGGAAATTAAGTTTGACATGCAGGACTTGCCCCTCATAAACCTGTGCTGGCTGTGACCCATGACTGCATTATCCTTCAGGTGTTTCTCAATAACTCCCAATATAATCCTCTCTGTAATTTTACTAGGAACTGAAGTGAGACTGAGAGACCTGTGGTTACCAGGGGCATCCTTCTGGCCCTTCTGAAAAACTGGAGCATTTTTCAAGCTCGAGTTGATTTTTCAGATTCCTGAGACCATTCAAGAATCACTGAGAGAGGTCACGTGATGACAACAGCCAGCTCTTTGAGTACCCCTGGATGAACTCCATCAGGTCTCACAGACTTCAAGGGATTCAGCTGGAGAAGCAAATTCTATACAAAACTGGGATTCATTGGGAGTTTATCATTCTCACAGTCATGGTTCTCCAGCTCAGGGCACTGGGACTCCAAGAGGCCACCACCAAGGCTGAAGACTGAAGTGAAGAAACTATTAAATGTCTCTGCTCTGTCTACATTCAAGTTTGTGAGGCAACCATCCTTCAGTTCTGACTGAGCTTTAGCTACACAAATTTTCTCCCCACAGAGGTGAAACAGCATCTTTGTAATCTTTCCATGTTCCCAGTGGAACATTGCTTCCATTGGACATACACTTTCCTTTTCGCCTTAGCTACAGAAGAAGATCTCTGCTCAGAGAAGTTAGCCCTTTGTCTCATATGCTTGACTTCCAACATTTTTAAGTTAAGTTATCTGCTCCTGTACTTGTAGAAGGTGGTACTGAAGTGACCAGCACTGTTAGACCACAGCACCTTCAAAAGCATCTTCTCAAGGGACCTTACTCACCAGTTCCCTGAGCAGCCTGAAGTCTGCTCTCCTCATGACCATTTTTAACTTCATGGTCACTGTGGCCAAGACAGCCACCAATCACTCCACTGCACCCACAAGCCCCACTCTGATGAAGGCAACAAATCAAGAAGGGCACCTTTCCGACTAAACCCCTTTAGCATCTCTACACTTCCTAAGAAGTTACCATCCAGGTGTTCTAGAAATCTTCTGGACCTGTTTGTACCAGCTGTGTGGTGCTCCCATTAACATCTGGCAAGTTGAGGTCCCCCAGAAGAACAAGGGCGGCTGATTTATAGATATTCCTTAGCTCCTTAAAGGATAATTCATCAGTGCTGTCATCCTGGCTGGGTTGCCTATAGAAGACTTCCACAATGAAGTCCCTTAATCCTTACTCAGCAGCTCTCAGCTCCATACATTTCAGCCCCTCTATTACCTACGTCACCTCTTCACCTCACCTTCCCTGCCTGATCACTCCTGAAGAGCCTGTATTTGTCCACTGTAACAAAGCAGTCACAGGACTCATCCCACCAGATTCCACTTATGCCAATGATGCCACATCTCTGGGATTAAGGAAGCTTGTTCCTTTTGCTGTGTTCATTGGTGTAGGAACGTTGCAAGTGCTGTTTGTTGTAGCCAAAACCTCGTGGGGATGACTGACAGACCTCATGAGCACGCAGTCCACCAAATTTTGCCATGCAGTATCATTGCTTATCACAGGCAAACCTGGTTTTCCCCCAAGCTTGCCAGTGATAAGCAACAGGATGGGCACACGAGGCTTGGAAGGTACACACACAGCAATTTAGAAGCTGCTACATGGATTCTGGGATTGAAAGTTTTCCAGACTTCTAAGTTTATTAAAAACTTAGTTGTGATTGTTTTTTTTGGCCCAATAACTTCCAGTACCTAGCTATGTCAGGATATTAAAGCATAGTCTTAAACAAAACTTGAAAAAATAAGGGAAAGCTTATCATGTGCTAAAAAAAGATAGAAAGAAAATATGCCCTTTGAACAGGTAATGTCAAGAGACTTGGTCAAAATCAGAATTCACAAAGGTATTAACAGCAAAACAAACTGGATATAAACAATTTCAATACAATTCTTTTATCAGAACCTGAAAATATTTCTATTCACCCTGCCACATCTGAAGGAAGAACCATAAATGGAATCATGGTAAGATGTGCTCACTAGACAAAGCCAGCAGGAGAATGGTCTAACCTATCATGAAAGGTTGTCCAGGTCAAATAAATATATTTCAGACTTGCATTATAACACTACTACATCTGCATGAATGGTAAGCATATCAGTCAGATGCAGGGTTTTTTCCTGGTACTTTGAACAACCACTTATTGAGCCTCTTTTTTCCTCAACACATGCAAAAAGAAACGAGTTGTTTTACAACACAATTGATGTTAGACAATGAAAAGACACTACCTCATTAATCTCAAGATGTAACATGAAAACACTTTAATCCTCGGGTAGGGAATCACTAAGAAAGATAATGCTGAAGGCAAACTTCTAATCAAAAGAGCTCAAAAGCTAGTACAGGATTCCACTCCTCTCTCCAGCTTCCAGCCATTCAGAGAAGGATTTCAATTCCTTTACAACACACACAGTAATTGCTATGCCTGACACATGTAGCACTTAAATTTTCTTTAGTTTTTCCAACTGGAACTTTCTGTTAGTCTCAAATGAGCACACTGGACTTCTCTAGTAGCAGGAACTCTCTTTCCCCACAGAAAACACCCACAGCTCTGCTTACATCCAAGGCTGTTGTTCAGTGCAACACCTACCCAGCACCACGTATGCACTGCCTTCTGAACACACAGGCAGACTCCTGACAGGAAGCCATCAGTGGAGATGCAAAAAGTTATACCTTTACTGCTGTTCATAAGACAAGAGATGAACATAGACTGGCTGAACATCCTTTGCAGAGCCCATATTTGAATCACTTCTACCTTTCACTTCAGTATTTCCCACTAACAGGTCAGGAGACTGTTGTGTCTCAGGTCTGGCAGCCTCAGGTACAAAATACACAGATCAGTGTTCCTTACACCTTTTAAAATCATTCATCACCCTGTTATTAACAAAAGAACACTTCTCAACTTAGACAGCTTCCATCTGGTTAAGTAAAAATGTAAACTTTATCTATACAGCACACATTGCATAAAACCCATATATACAACTGTCCTTCCTAAATGAAACAAGATTTTGATTATATATACACCTTTCTAAAAAAGGTAACCACAAAAATACTTGATATTCTCCTTTTTGGAGTTCAGAAAAAAAACCTTACTCACACAGCTATACCAGCATAATCCTCAAATGTAAAGTTACAGAAGTAAAGCTGCAGTTTCACCAGTGCAGTGTGGCTTGCTTGGAGCCAGACATAATTGTTATAACAATACAAAACATAACTCTCATCCTATACACGGATCCTCACAAAGCACTGTCAGTGAATAATGGGAGTTCTGTGTTTCTTAAATAGGCACTAGCACAACTGTAAATGAGAAAAATGCTGCAAGGAAACTCAACACCTGCATCAAGTGAGTACCTGAAAACTGAGAAACACATTCCAAACATAATTAAAATGGTTATAAAATTTAATATTTAAGGAAGATAGCATACATAGTAATGATAATTGCATATAATTCAGTTACCTTTTACAAGCTAAAGAATTGTTACCAATCAACAAAACCCAAATCCCACATCACTTAATATTTAGAGCAAATCCAACTTTCAAGAAACACTGAAAGGGAAAACATTGTATTTCCAAAGCCATTTTCAAAAGTCACCGTTACTCAGACAAGCACTAGTGCTGAGAAGGTAAAAAACAGCCTTTACTTTTATCATGGTGGTCTCTAAATACAAAGCATTGTCAACTTCCAACCTGTCACCGTCTGTTTTCACAGCTTCCACTATGGTTTCTGTCCTCCACCAACATCTATACAAAATACACTTAAGACACAGAACTCTTTAAGAACTGACCCCATTACTTTCCCATCGAACAGGAGAGAAATTAACCATTAATAAGTAATCTGCTAACATTTTTCATGCCTGTTTCAAGATAACTGAGACAACATAAACTTTTCTTATCCTGCCACCTTTCCTATAATAAATTCTCCAGCTGCATTGCAAATGAAATTAAATCCTACTTCTTTGGGGCAAAACCTATTTTTGTATTCAGTTTTGGGCGGAAAAGCTTTTAGGCACTTTGTATCTTCTAGGAGTGCATTTTTTCAACAGGTACCTATTTTCATTTCAGAGGATCTTACCGGCCTCCACCACAGTGGCATGATGATCATAAAAGGGAGATATTTAGCATAAAATGTCTACTTCATTCTTACAAAGATTATTTTCTTGAAAAATAAGACAATGAAACACCCAGCAAAGCTCTAAAATAACATCTCCTGAGAAGTAATTTTAAAACACCATGAAGAGCTACAAGTGGGAAAATCCAGGCTGTGCCACTACCAAGTCACTACGTATTGACTGCACAGTAAAGCTATGCCTAGCATCAAGTGGAAAGACAGCAAAAAACTGGAGTGTTGCAGATTACTCCAACAAACCATCATCTACATCACAGCCTTCTTTTGTCTGAGAATTTCAGCTGACCAGGTTGAACCAATACTTTAAAACATTTTCTCACGGTTACAGAGCTGTATGAAAGACATGACAAGTAAACAGTCTGCAAAGCATTAACTGGCAAGTAGGTACTCACATTTGACACTGGAGACTGTTTATGAAGCTGTTCACTACCAGGAATGATCTAGTGTTCCCTAGCTAAACAATTCTTAGGAATGCATGCGGCAATGAATAAAAACATTTAAGAAAGGTGAAATACTGAAAAGAGATAGCTCTGCATAAATATATACTAGTAAAAAACGCAACACTTACGAGTAGCAAGCTTCCCCAACAACACCTTGTACAACAGTTACCTACAGTTATTAAAATTTGACCCCAAAAACATGATGAAATGCTTAATTGCTAGTTATAGAAGCAGTCAGTATAAAGGTACAAGAAGTTTCCAAGAAGCGCCAACACGTGGTGACACTCAACAAAGTTTAGGCCCTCAGAAGTCTAGGGAGCAGGTGAGAACTCGTTTCTCAATGCCTAAATATGTTACTCTTAATAAATAAAGATACCCTTAAAAATGCAGCAAATTCAAACACAGGATTCTAACGCAGGGAATGTGTTTTCCTGGAAAGCGAGACACATTTTGAGTAATACTTTAACAAAACAAACAAAACAGAAAACCCAACCACAACCAAACTCACCAAACCCCAAACCACACCATCCAAAAACTACCACAGGAACAGCAGTTCAAAAAACTAGTTGAAAGAACTAGAACATTAGTCTCAAAGAGCAAAAAGAAACCCACTGCTCAAAACCAACCAACCAACCAACAAGAGTACAACTAGGGACAGGGTACAAAACAGGGAGCCCTAAAATATCATGTCATACAACACTTGCTGCAATGTGCAAAACCATTACTGACTGGGCTAGGACTAGTTCACTCAGAGAAGTCAAGATGCAGCATTTTAAGGTTCCTATAAAAGGCACAAGGGGCAGGTATTTAAGGGGGAGTCCACATAAAGCAAACAAGGTACAGTCTATATGGCTTGCACGCTCTGAAAAAAACCCTAAAATAACTCACTTGTATTCATCGTTTTACAGAACAACGATACTGAAGACCTATGCCAAAACTCTTTACCCCAAAGTAAAGAGTATGGCTAAACTGAGAACTAAATTGTTCTCAAAAACCACAGATATAAAGATTCCTACTGTTCCTGAAACTCATTTCTCAACCTTCCAAGACCACCTCACACAAAAGTGTGTGCTGTGAAAGTACCTAGGATGTCACAAGCAAGGGTTAGTAACTTCAGGTGTGAATAACATTATTTCATCTTCTCCTGCTGCTTCAGAAACAGACACTTTTGATTTTCTAGATCTACTTTAATAGTCCATAATATTAACCAAAAGAACTACGAGTTTGTTTCTACAAAAATATGGTGACCACCATTACTAGTGCAAAACTGTAGACAGAAATCCAACTCTGTTCAAAGTTTCCTGTGGCCTTTCTTATTAACTGCAAAACAAGCTAAAAGCTTAGTTATCATTCTTCTGAATTCCTCTAGGAGTATTACAAATCAATGCCAGATTTTTATACTAGTAGCAAACCGCAGAGGACAGTGGTGCTGACTGATAAAAATATCTTCCTCTACCTCAAAAAATGCTCTTTAAACCACTACATTTTTTCCAGTGCAGGAAATTCTTCTGCGTTCCAAACTGAATAATATTTACACCTGAACATCTATTCCAACCCGATAAATCAACTTTCTCTCATTACTATTGTTTCGATCACACTTTAACAGGCACGTGTTTCAGTTTGATCCTCCAAAAGCTTTGAACTTACTTTCTGTCGACAAGAAACTACTTAAAAAAAAAAAAAAAAAGCCGCAAGTTATGACAGGTTTAATTTAGTTAGAATAAATGACACCTTATCTGCCCGTCGCTCGGGATGCCGCCCTGCCCCGACCCCCGCGCGGCAGGCGCGGCCCATCGCGCTGCTGCCCACGGCGCAGGGGGCCCGGGCACGGGCGGAGAGCGCTCGGCAGCAGCCCCGGGGCAGCGCCCGGCGCCC
>VWZV01003811.1:570116-604582 GCA_013397155.1 Irena cyanogastra | reverse complement strand
GGGGTCGGGGCGCGGTGGGAAAGAGCCCGAGGTCAGTGGCTCCCGCAGCCGAATGACTTCCTCTGGGCCGCGCCGGTGCTGGGCAGGCTGCTGCTAGCCTGGTGGAAGTTCACTCCCGCGGGCGGAAGATTGGGAAAGATCCTGTGTTTTCCTGACGTTACAAGAAGCCAGGATTCAAGGGGTTTCCGCCAGTCATGCTGCAAAGACTTGACAGATCTCTCGTTTATAAATAATAACTGCCCTCAGTGGGGAAACCTGGCTGGGTTAAATGTTAGGAAAAACGAACATGCAAGGACCGTGGTGGGAGCATGTGCTATCTGTTGAACAGCTTGTGTAGGTGTTAGGATGGGTAAACCTGCACAAAAAACTCCGCTTTTTTTGAACTCACTATGTCTTAGTAGCACCCTGGAAGGTGATTGTGGTACATCTGAAAATCATGGCTTTCAATAGACTTCTGGCTTGCTTAATTGTGCTTCATAAGTGAGATGCTGAGGGAAAGGAGTGTATCGGTGCCACCTTTCCAGCTGGCTCAGGAAAAGATACAAGCTTACATCGGTCAGAAGAAATCCATATAGCCTGGGCTTACCTAGCAGAGAGCACATGATCACTTTTTCTCCCCTTTGCAGATTCACTCTCGAATTTGTCCACCTAGTTGATAAAATTCAGCAGTACTTCAGAATATAAACTTTGTAAGGATTTTGGGGGGTTTTTTTACAGAAAAAAAAATATACACGTGATAGGGATAAAAAATACCTAGCAAAATGGAGCTCCAAATATCTGCTGCTAGGATCTCCGCATTATGTAAATAACAGGATTAGTCCATGTAGCCCCTTGTGCCTTAAATAAGCCTCTGCCTCCTTCTCTTTCACATCAGTGGGCACAGTCTCACCCTTCTCTGCCCTTCTGGTGATCATTCATTTACCTGGACTTTTCACTGAACTCATATCTAATTTCTGGTCTGGTTTGGGTTTAGGGGTGTTTTTGGTGTGGTGGTTGGTTTTGAAGGGGTGTTTAAATGTTGATATATGTGGAAGTTAAGGTGCAATTTCATCACTGCAGACAAAACCTCTTAGCTTTCAGGCCAAGGCAAAATCCCCAAACAAAACCAGCTAGTTGTTCAGTGTTGGGTTGGAAAGCTGTAAACAGGCAGAAAAATAGATGGTAAAAACATAGTTCTGCACTAGTGCTACTCTTTGCTACTCAGCAGTACAAAATAAGTAAAGTTGGTCCTACCAGAAGTTTTGACTAAGCACTCCCCTGAAGAAAAAATTCTTACCTGCATTCTTGTCTGTCGTTTTTAAATTAGACAAGTACTCAGTAATATTTCTAGAAAACATAATTTGGAAAAAGTATTTCTGATAAGAGTTCTTGTCTCTCCTATCATGTAATTTTTTTTTTCCATTTATACAATGAAGAGCATTTCTTGAGAGAATCATGTAACTGTGACAATAACAGTATTTCACCCTCATTATTACACACCATGAGCAGCACAGCTGGCCAAATACTAGCAAAAAAGTGAGAAAGTTGTTACTTACAGCATGTTGTGTATATTGAGAAATCTAACAATGTACGTTAGTTCTTAGGACACCCTCGGTTCTCTCTTACCCAGGTCATGCCAGCTGCCCCTTGGGCCCCTCTCTCTGTGGCAATCTGTAGCAGCTAGCAAGGCTTAGATGTGCCTGCCCCACCTCCTGTCCCGTGTGCCCACCTGTGCCCATGTGCCTCTTATGTGTAGCAGCTGACATGTCTAGGCTTTAGCTGCATCTACCACTGCTGTTGGATTTTTTTTTTCCTCTCTACTGTAAAAAAACATAATGAGATTTGGGGTTTTTTTTTTCGTTTGTTTGGTTGGTTGGGGTTTTTTTGGGGTTTTTTTTTTTTTGGGTTTGGTTTTGTTTGTTTGTTTGTTTGGGGGTTTTTTTGTGCCAAAAAGGCTTTGTTTGCCTTATAGTCTGTTATAAATTAACAGAAGTTATGTTGTGGTGAGTGAGGTTGGGCTTAAGTGCCCAATACAAAAATGCTGACTGTCAGATGTTTGCATCTCAATAAGGTTGTCTGTGCTGGAGAGCTTTCAGGGATAAAGTCCCAAATAGTTTAAGTATCACGCTGCATGTTTTCCTCTGCCACAAGAGAGAACAGCTTAATAGCTTGCAATCATTTGTAGAACAACACTTTTCTCTTTTCTTACAAAGGAAAAAAAATCTTCAGGATATTCTTAAGTCCTAGAAATACAATTCATTTTATTAGCTGTGTTTTAAACTGGCATAATGATAAGGGTCCTTAAGCCTTAAGATATTGGGTTTTATGTATTCTGGAATAAGATTCTTCCCTAGAGCTAAAATTGCCACCAGGATTGGGTAGGATGATCTTGGTCTCCTTTGCCATGTGAAAAAAAATACTTCATTTTTTAATTTAGAGTAAAACCCATGATTCATTCTGGGGTTCATTATGTTCTCGTTGCTCTAGAGAGTGGTTTAAATTAATTGCTTTCTTATGGTTTGTGTCTGCAAACTTGTACAAATCTGACAATGCTGCTTTTAATGAAATGCCAGTTTTATCCTATTTGCTGTGCTACTGAGTTGGATGCTTAAACCCCTTTTTTTAACTGCTAGGGTCCAATTTGAAATCTTGTGTGTAAATAAAACAGAGCTATGTGAAATAGCTGGATTTATCAGGAGACATTAGCATTCAAGATCAGTCCTAGAGTGCATCCTCTAGTCTTGTTTCTGTATGTGTTTTACCATTCTTGAGCTCTGCTATCATTTCACCACAGAGCTATGTCATTTCTTTGAGCTAGTTTGGTTTGACAGATAAACTAGTATTGTTTCTTGCAGCAAAGTTTATTCATCTGTCTGATGGAAGAATGGAGTGTCAAAATGCAAAAAACAAACTGACAGAAGTTTGCTTGATTTTTTTGTTTTTAAAGTATTTCATCTTACAGTATGAAAAATTAATGCAGAGATTGCCATCTGCCTCCAGCTGGGAGTTGTTGGATAAGAATGACAGTAGGGATGGGAATGGATTTGGTATCTGTGCAGATGACTTCAAAAGTGTGATGAGAATGTTTTCTGCCACAGTTCCCTGTCTGAGTCTGTCAGCAGATCTGTTGCTGCACCATGAGGGTATAGAGAAATGAGTTGGCTTGTCATTGCTACTCCTCCTTGCTACTTGTGGGGAGGTTCCGCCAGCATAGTTTCAACAGTTTACTGAGCACCTGTGCTACCTCCTTTTTCTATCCAAACAGGTACTCTGGAGGGCCAGATTTGAACAGTGAACCAGGTGAATATGCCCTGGAGCAACTTGTTGAGGAATAGGGAGAAATAGAGAGTCAAAATATTAAACGGCGAGGTATAAGGAGGTAGAGAAAAAGCTGATGCTGGATGAGCCTCACAATGCTTGGGAAAGAAGGGAGGAAAAGGTGGATGCTGTAAGGCAGACTGTAAGTATGCTTGGGGACCAGTTTGCAAAAGGCATAGAAGCAATTCCTCTGATGGCAGATCAGTAGGGCCAGGATACAGTCACCATACAAAAGGAGCACTTTTTTACTATGAAGGAGCCTAGGGAGCATCTTGCAGCAGAGCTCTCCACTATGGCACATCCATCAAAATTAAAGAATTGGAAAGAAACAATAAATTGAGAAAGTGAAAAACAACAAATTGACAAAGTGAATGGCAGTGATAAAGTAGCAGATGGAATTCAGTGCAGGTAGACATAAAGTGACTTGTGTTGGGACAAATTTTCTTAAGACACAATACCACCTGGAGATAGTTGAGCAGCACAGAGTCTGTTGTACTAAAATGCTCTTTCAGAATGCCTGTGCTTCCTTGCCATAAGAACACCAGGGAGCATAACACAGCAAATGGCCAAATGATTTGGCCATTTGCTGGTTTATTAGTCCAGCTCCAGACTTGCCCTTTTGGGAACAAATAGAGATGCTTTGCTCTCTTTGTATTCCTTCACAAGAGACAGCTCTCTAGTCTTAAAGGATGTAAGCCAGCCTTGGGTGTTTTCTAGGGCCTGTCTTTGTGCCACATTGTCCTCTAGAGTCCTGAGTTCTTAGGAATAACTAAGAAATACCTAATGGGCAGCTGGCCTGCCACCATCTTCATTAGTGGAGAGGCTGCCAGGTTACCCCACTGCTGTGCCATCTAAGATGCTGTCTATCACCTTGGTGATAAAGAGCTGACTGTACCTCTCCATGTGACAGAAATAATATCATAGGTGTAAACTACCTTATAAGATAACCTTAAGTTATCTGAATAATACCACCTTTGTTCCTTTTTATGATGTTTCCAGCACCTATGGAGCCTACTCATGCTTTTTAAAGGCAGCACCTTCTGACCATATGCTGCTATAGATTTAGATAGTTCTGTGAGAAACAGAGAGTTGGACGCAATGATCCTATGGGTCCCTTCCAACCCAAGATACTTCTGTGAGCTCTATGCAGCTGGCTCATAAGTTTAAAACATTGTTAAACAGATTTTTGGTCTGCACCAAAGACAATTCTGTTCCTGTCTTTCTGTACCTCCAAATGTAAGCAGGCAAATGAATAATTAGAAACCAAATCCCGTGGTTCCTGGCTCACTGTCAGTCTGTGTCTTGTTGGTACTGGTTACAATTCATAATCCTTCAGGGCTGTTGTATTGCGGTTTTGGGCTTTTTTGTTTTTTAATTAACAGCACTCTAACTCATAAGAATTATTTTGATTTTTTGACAAACCAATAGAAAGTCAATAAAAATTAATTAGGCGTCTTGATTGTCACGGTGTACTTCTTGGTTAAATTTGATTATACCTCATCCTTTTGATCTAACCTGGTTCAGGTGATGAGTTGCACACAGTAGTAAAGTCCAGTGAGCACAAAACTATGCCCTAAAAGAATCATAGTTAAGGCTGAGGGATCTCCTCAGAGAGCTGACTAAGAAGCTTGGCCTTTGCTGAAATGAAGTAGATGATGCATGCAGAATGTAGTGTGATGGCTTTTTACAATGCTTTGTTTGAGCTATCCCTTCATTTGGAGATTATTTTTCTCCTGCAGCACAATATTTCTAGGGCCTACTGTGCTTCATATGACACCATAATGAAGTTGCCTTGGAAAAAGAATCAGGCAGATATTTCAGGAATTTAGTACTGGTTATTAGTAGCAATCATCTGGAAGTATCCAAAGCAAACACAAACAACAATCGATCAATGGCAATGACGTGTCAGTGAGTGTAAGCAGAGGAGGGGGAAGCACTCGGAAGAGTTTAGAGTGTGTATGAAACCAAACAGACTACAAAGGAAGCAAATAGTTTAAAAAGCATAGAGAAAATACGCATTGTTAACATTTTGTTGATATTTTATATTACAAAATTTATTTCAATGATACATGGCCATGCTATGAACATTTCGAATAAAAGTTTGAGACTGTGAAAATTGGAACAAAATCTATGTGCCGTTGTAATGATTTTAGATAAATGTGGACATGCTTAAAAACAAATGTTGTGATTTGCTTATAATACAGGATTTGCTGTTTCAAAATGACAAGCTTTAAATGCATATTAAAAAGAAGTTTTACATTCAAAAGTTACTTGAGAGAAGACAAGCTGCATACTTCAGCAAACCCACTGCCAATGCTTAATTTATTTATTCCCTAGCATTAGGACCCAACAGGCATTCCCTTATGGGTTTGCTTTATTGTAAGACACTCAAAATGAGATGAAGGTAAACTAGAAAAGAGTGAATTATGCCTGCAAACACCTTGATGGGTTGAAAATAAGAAAGAAGTGTAAGAGCTTTCACTCTGGAAACTGTTTTGAAGTATGGAGCATATGAAAAATAGTGCTGATTCCTGAGGAGGGGAATAACTGGACTGAGTGGGAACAGGTGACTTTTAGAAGTGGGTTTGGTTTATGGTAAAACCACCCCCTTGCACTACAGATAACCAGGCGTAGGTGGGAGCTCACTGGCTGGGTAGAGACATTCCTGCTGAACAAAGATTAGATTATCAGTGGGAAAAAAAAAAGATCCAGTGGTCAGGAAAAGATTAATGGGATCTTTGAAACCATTAGGAGTCTAAGAAGCTCCTGATAAGCAGTTCGAGGAAAGGGGAGTGGGAGGTGAGGACCAGAGGCTGAGGGAGAGCATGCAGTGTTGAGGCTGCTGCACTTGTGGAGTGAGGAATTGTGGACAGCAGAAAATTCAACTGCAGACAGAGCTGGGGAGCAATGAGATCTGGAAGAAGTAACCAGTGATGAGGTCTGCAGGGGGAGTGAAACAGGAGAGAGAAGTGAGAAATTAGTAGAAAGTGCAAGAAGCAAGCAGAAGAATGGGAGGTGGTCTGAGGCAGCAAGTACAAGAAGGACCGAATGAGAGTGCTGGGATCTGAATGTCCAAAAGGGAGTTGTGATCGTCGGGGTTGCACTCAGGAGCGACTGAGAAAACCGACAGCTGAGGTGAGGAGGAGATGGAGGAGAGGCAGCTCTTTCCAGCAGCTGCGGCATGTCGGTAAGCTTGTAGTGACTTGCCGGTAAAATATGAAGGAGTTCTTGCACTCAGTGCCTGCATGTAGCAATCCTGAGTGCCACTCCCCATACGAAAACTTAGACAGTGCTCAAGGTCCCCCGGGGAAGTGACTTCGGGGCTCTTTTATGGCCATCTCCAGGGATAACAGGGAATGCAATTAGACTTCAAAGCCCTCTCTTGCACAGAAAATAATTTTATACGGTGGCTTGGAAAGAGGGCAGAACCCCATCCACGCAGAACTGAGGAGAAAAGGCTGAGGAGATCAGAAAGACGTGAGTGCCCACGGTGTACTGTACCAGAGATGGGACTGAAGAGAGAACTACAAGGACTTCACAGCACACAGAGCTCTCTGGTCACACAGTGAAGCAACACACAGATGACACTGAAAGGGGGCTGAGCAAGAAGGAGTTAACCAGTGTTTCGGCATTTCAGCCAAGTGCAGTGCTGCTATGAACCGCTGATTTGACAACTTTTGATATGGAGGATTACTTTTTTTGCTGTCCCTCTTCTCTGTAGCAGAGCTGTCCTGTGGTGCTCGGTGTCTATTCCCAGTCCATCTCTTCACTCGGTACGGGAGTGCTCAGTGTGCAGGGGGTGCCTGCCCGCACTCAGACGGACCCGTCCCGCCAACCCACTGGCCAGCCCTCCTTGGGTTACAGTTCCTGCCTCCTGATGGGATGGATTTCAGCGCACCAGGCGAGCCAAGCGCACTCTGCCATTCCCAGGGTGTCAAGCTGCTTTCGCAGGCTTTCAGTATAAGATACTTAAAAGTAGTGCTTGCCGCCTTCAGACTAACCTAGTGCGTTCCTTGTGTCGATGAATTTGAGATTGCTGCTCCCTGCCACGCTTCATCGGTCATACTAGACCCGGCTCAGTTTACATCAGAGGCAGAGTTTCCTCCAGGCACTGTCGTTCGGGCCATTCCTTCGCACGGGTGCCGAGCGCAAAGCGGGAGGGACAGGTGAAGAAGCCGCGCTGCACCCCCAGCCCAACAGGGAGCGGGCTCAGGCGCCGTGCCTCGCTGCCTGGCCAGAGCCAGCCGGCACGGCGGCCACTTTCCTCGGGGAAGCCGCGGGAGCCCGGGAGGAGCCCCCGGGGAGCCCAGAGGGAGCCGCAGAGGAGCCCCGGAGCGGCCCGGGGGAAGCGAAGCCGTCTGGTGCCACCTCCCGGCTACGCCGCCCGCCAGCGGCCCTGCCGCGCTCGGAGCTCCTCCACGGGCTGGAAACTGATCTCGGTGTCATTATTTCTAGGCAGAAACTGGCAAAGTAATATTAGTGCTTCAGGAGTATCGCTTCCGCTCCTCCCCCCCTACACTTCTGAGTTGTGCCACTTTTATGCACGGGACTAAAGAAGCACCATAGAAACCTGCAGTGAAAGCTCTCTTATCTTCATAAAGCATAAAGAGTGGCTGCGGCTGCATTACTGGGCAATTACTCAAATAACGCATCGCCAACAGCCATGGGTTAAGTGGGAGGAAAGAACTTAGTCTAATTTGGTGCTTTTCACACAGCTGAAAATAGAGGTGAGCTGCTAACAGCTGAAGAATCACCCATACTATCTGCAGTTGATGTAAATGCAGATTTTTATTTTTAAACTAACTTTTTCATTAAATCTTCTTTCTGGGCAGTGACTAGACTGTGTGGCAAGATGTGTATGCTGTGTAATTTTGTGTAGATGTGTATTTTGTACCAGCTGATGTAAAAACTCATGCTCTTTTCTTTGTCAGACTTGGAGTATAGGCCCAAGTAACCACATACAGAGAGCAGTAGCTTCATTTCAGCTGCAATGTAGCAATTCCCTCAGATCAGGTCTGTCTTTTCTGGAATTAGAGACATCACTAAAACGTGTATATAAGCAGCCACAAACAAGGGCAAGGACTATTTTCTGTGTGGGGAGAGATGGAGGACAGGGGGAGGTGCAGCAGCCAGCCCTGCTGAGATCCCACCTGAGGCAGCATGGCCCGCACTGGTTTGCTGAAAAAGCAATTCAGCCCAGGGAGTCTCTGCTCCGAGGATTCTGAAGAGCAATGGGGCGAGCACAGGAAGATGGTACCAAATAAATAGGTTCTTTCCCACCATCCACCATACTCAATTGCGTTTTTTTCTTTCTTCTCCAGCAAATAAAGCAAAGGGAAAAGACCACACCAGAAGATGAATCGCACTGTCTTGCCTAACTATTCCTGCTAAGCCTGAATAGGTTTGCAAAGCAGACGTGTAGAACCCAAACAAGAGGGGTGAAATAATTAGAGTTGGAATGTGGGGCTTTTGTCCCTGCTGTAATTGTCCCTGGGCCAGATGAGAAACATTAGACATCCAACAGGTGATGTTTTCAGATGAAAGAACTGAACAGTTCCTCCTTTCTCTAAAGGCTGCATACTTTTCCTATCTAATCAGTGATACAAAATGGGGAGGTGCTGACACAAGCAGGAATAGCCGATTACCTCATCAGTATGGCAGCAGGTCTCTCTTTAAAGTGAGCAATTAATTGTGAGTTTGGGAGGTTTTGTTTTGCTTTTTAATTCTGTCTTCAGTGCAGGAACCTGCAGTCACCTGTCACCCAAGTTCTAGTCTTATTTTACATCTATATTGAGGCCAAGCACATTATTTGCTACTACTCTCAAACCAGCTCCACTGCTGCTCCTGCAATCAAAACAAATGTAAACCAAGTAACTCCAGTTGCCAGCATTTTTTCACTCATGTGGCTTTGATTTAAGAACTTGAGGAAGCTGAATCACCACAGCTAAATGTAACAGTGTGTACATAACTATGAATAGCAAGAGCTGCTTCTGAAAAACTTAAGAGCACTTCTTCTGTTCCTCAGCAGACAGACTGGCTATCCCTATGTGGGAAAAACCCTGTAATTTCACAGAGGTGACCAGCAGAGCTGCAACAGAACTGTTCAGACAGAACCTTTAAAGCAAGTGGGAAAGCAATTCCCTACAATGCAGTGACAATTGTTTCTTCTGTCTCTTTCAAAGTACCCTCCCCTAAAAACTGGGTAATAGCTGGGGAGTTCTGTTGGGTTTTTTAAATGTGTATTATATAGTGAATTTGTGTCATGCTTTGCTGTGACAATCCTCTGGATTATAACTGCCCATTACATTTAATCCATAAAACACTATTAATCCCTCAGTGGCACTATGAAAGCACTGTCATTAACTACTGGCCACACTGTACCATGTCCATTTAGAGAAACTGAAGCTACTACTAAAAGGTGAAGAGGGACTTCAAGTGTAACTAAAAATGCTTACGCTTTCCATACTGCACAGGCTTGAGGCCTCAGCTGCCACAAGCCCTTGCCCACTCTCCTTTCTAGGGAGGCCCAGCCAGGACCTTCACAGGACTGCACACAGCTGCACCGCATTTCAGCATGGTAGATTTGGCTGCCTCCATTTATACTTCTGTCACAAGACCACAAGCAACAGGGCAGAGACAAAAGGGTCCATGTTCCTTTCTTGAGGAGCTGATGTGCTACTGAGTAATACCTCAAGATGGTCATAAAAGAACAGCAAAATGCCAGCTGCGGGAAGTCAAGACATTTCCAGGATCACCAGATCAAGTACAAGTCAATGCAATGATTATTTCATACTCAATTCAGAAATAAATTAATACCTCCTTTGAACAGTGTTATGAGCCAGCACCAAGCCATAACTCACACTGTTGGCTGCACTGGACACTGCTCTGTTCAGGAGTTTGGATGAGATGGGGCTTGGCCTTGAACTCTTGACTTGGGGCCAATTTTGTTCTGATGCCATCATGCAAACTATTCATTTTCTGACATGGTCTTGCCTTTCCTAGTCTGACATCATGGCGTACTCCTTCCTCATCCCCTGCTCTTTTTTGGTGTAGATTTCCTGTCTACCATCATATTTTGGCATTATGCCATCACTCTTGACTATAAACCTCACAGTTATGCCAGTTATGCCTCACAGTTATGCTAGTAGGGGTAGGAGACTTCTCAGATGGAGGCCATTTGTGTCTGATAGAGCTGAAATAATTAAAATTTCTCCTTCAGCACACATCTCCTAAGGCAGGTATCTTCGGAAACTCAAAAGCTTGCCTTTTTCCTTGTCTAAAACACATGTAAAGTAACTACTTCTCCAAAAATAGAAATGAGAGGACCCTTGTATGGCAACCCATTTGCTCTTATGGCAGCAGATGAACAGTGGCCAGGAATGCTGGACAGGTAAGATTAATACCAGTTCAATGTTCATGTGAGCACAACCCAAGTTTAGCTAGGACAGTATTTCTAAATGAGTGAATCCTGAGATACACACATTTTGTACTTGGTGCTGAGTAAACAAACGCATTGACCTGCACACTATAAATCGTAACTGCACTTCTGGGGATCTGGCAAGGAAACAGCAGTAAAGCAGTATGTAGTAGGAATTAGGAAGGCTCAGAGGGAATTGTTTATAAGGGAGACAAGGTGGACAAGAAATGGAATTCCAGCTCCTGAGCTTTTTCTTCTAGGTAACTGCTATTGTTTGGAGCCACAAAGGTCAGGCAGTCCTTATGCAGCCTTGCTTCCTGCACTCATTTCTCCTCCCCAGCTTATGGCTCCCTCCATGGTTGGAGTTGGTTCTGGGTAGACCCTCTGCGCCTTCACTCTCCATACCACCTACTTCCATGCCTCTGTATTTGATGTTAATTCTGGATACAGATATCCCTTTCCACACCGTGACAAGCCCCCTGAAAATCTAAGTTGCTGGTTTGAATTACCATTTAAGGCATTAGCCATTTAAGGAAGCTTGTCAGAATCACCAACCAGCAATAATACACTTCTTACATGCAAACAGTCTCCTAAATAATAAAATAGTCTTCCATGACTCATTTTTCTCTCTGTTGTAGCTGGATTTTCTGGGGATGTAATGGATCTTCAACACAATCAGGAACAATAAGACAATGACACAAGTTTAGCAATTGCTTTGTGAGATTAGGTTAATATCACATAAAAAATGGTTCTCAGATTCTGCACACAGACAGGTTTATGTAAAATATATAAACATTTGTCCAAGTTGTTACAGATTGCATAAATATGGCATTTTTACTGTTGCATTTACAGATGTGCATGTACAATGATGTGCAAATAATCACAATCTGATTACAATCTTTGAAAGGTACTTGAACCTTGCATCCAAGTAACGCAATGAATGAAAAATGCCCACCAAAGAATTTAAATAGCAAACTTATAACATGGTTTAAATTCATAACAAATTTCAATGTCTTATCAGTAAAACTTTCACACATTTAAAATATTTTGTATTCATTTTATTTGTATATGTCAAAATACATTTTTTTTTCCAAAATAGTGGGTTTTGCAACTAGTTTCATGCAGATACAAGGTCTGCTCAGTACTACCAATAAAATCAATATAGCACAGTAGCCATTCATTTTTTAGATATAAAGAATAAATAACCTAAATATAAAACACTAAAATATTAGAAACACGTATTTCATCATTCACAGGCACCCAAACTTTACCAAATATAATCCAGAATATGCCTAACTGTCTTGTAACAGAACTCAATATGTTGCAGTCATTCAATTCTTTATGTTAGCATAAGACAATGGAAGTCCCTATGGTTCAGACCCACCTCTCATACAGATCAATTACAATAAGATATCTCAAACTATCCGTGTACCTTTAAAATCAAAAATCCTGAGCTTGGTAGTAAGAGCATAACCTTACATCTTCAAAAAACCAATCAACAGAGAGAGGACATCATGTCTTCCTTACCAAAACATATCCCACCCCTGTAAAGCTAACCCTCCCTCCCTCCCTCCCTCCCCCCCCCCCCCAACAGGCCAAAGAAAACAAACCTTTTTAAATGAAGGGGTACAAATTCACATTTAATATAGTATACAATATAATCAATAATACAATAGCTACTACAAGCTTTACAATGTACAATTTGTTTTAATGGCTGATCTGTTCAGTGGTTTTAGGCAATAAACTATGTGCCAATAGGATGTCATATTTTGAATGGTTTAGTGAAAATATAAAAGCTGTTCCTAACAAAAATGATCTTCACTTAAGTACTTTTTTGTTTTTAAAGGCCACTGAAATGTATAAAATGGTCTGACACGGTGTTATCAAATTGGATGCCTTCTCACATGGCAACAACAGTGCATATAAACATTATTGTGAGTGTAATGGGTTATGCTTTTCAAATGATTTAGTACATTACTTTGGCTAGCACAACAGTTTTGGACAGCACTCAGATAAATACAGGTATGTGAAATGTAGTGAAGCAGTTATATTTATGCATTTTTTTATAATGGTGAACACTATCAAATGAAAAAAAATGGGACAAAAAGATAATAAAGTTTTTATATAGTTTAGATCTTTTGTAAAGATAGGGCTCCATACAATGTACAATGTCTA
Source organism: Irena cyanogastra (assembly GCA_013397155.1). Taxonomy (NCBI): domain Eukaryota; kingdom Metazoa; phylum Chordata; class Aves; order Passeriformes; family Irenidae; genus Irena; species Irena cyanogastra. Next base: position 591,693 of record VWZV01003811.1, on the reverse strand, counting down.
AATCCTTTATACCATAAAAATTAACGAACTTTGTTAAACACACTATTCTGGATAGCCTAATTTGCATTAACAGACATTTGCAATAGGGAAATATATTCAAGCATGCCACGTGGTGGTCTGAAAAATCAAACCAGTACACATTTATATATACAGCATCACTCAGTACCTGCTCAAATGAATGTGACGATTACAGGATCTAACGTCTTTCACTACAAACTTCTTTTTTTTCTTTTTTTTTTTTTAAAGTGACCAATAAAGGCAGAAAACAGGACTCTTAAAGTATTTCTAGTTTCAACTGATTTTTAAAGCATTTTGTATAGGAAGTAAATGCATATTGCACAAACAGTGAAAGCAATTGTTCCACCAAACATCTCTGTTCCAGGTGGTTGGACAATACAACTCTAGTTAGCTACACAAATTATGTAATTTAAAAGGGTGTGTGGTCTCTGCAAATGGTAAAGCTGTGAAAACACTGTACAAGAAAATCTGGTACACGAAAAATTAGAAGGGAAAAAAAAATCCAAACTTAAATCTTAAAGAAAAACTGAGTATAGGAAAAAAAATGGGAATTGTGGCACAATGAAAACATTATTGAGTAACTGTCATCTGTGAGAGCGGAAAGCTTTTGTTGATGTAAAGTGTTTATGTACAACTAAGGCTTACTGGTTAAATATCTGAGGCGTATCTGGCCTTGAATACTTTCCTTATTATGCTGTGGCTGTAAACAAGATTTCTCAGTCATTTTATCTTCTCAGCAGCTGCATTTTAACAGAAACAATGATCTTGATACAAAAAAATACACAGGTAAGAGGGTGTTTGGCAGGATATCTGAAAATGACAGTCTCCGAAGGATCTTCCCACACTTCCAGTGACTGCCATGCCATGGTCCACTGGAGCTACTGGTGATGTGCAATACCATTACTTGCTGCTGTAGTAAACCCTTTATTTGGAAAGTTTGCTTATAACTCTGATCAAGGCCCCATTTTCATCTTTTAGCCTCTGGTTGTCTGCCTTCAGGTCTGGTAGCATCTATGAAAAATGAAACATGGTGGTTATTTGCTGTTACATCCCAAGTAAAAGCAGCAAGACTAGACAAGGACTGTGAGTAAAAATCTTTGTTCAACTTAAGTATCTTGGCAGTTCTCACACTTCATATCAGCAGTTTAGAAAAATCTCCCCTTTTAGCATGATACATTTAAGGGTTAGAGATTAGAAGTTTTCACTCGCTTGGACTAGATGCACTAAAACTCAGTGGTGCAGATGACCAGCCTCTGACAAAAGCATTTATAGTAGCATGAGGAAAGTAATGAAATACTTCAAATTCCAGGGGGGAGGAAGGGGGGCAGGGGGAAATCAACTACCAAGAATTTAAAGAGGCTTGTCTATACTGCACTTGCAGAGTTTCAAAAAAACATGCTGTGGCTAAGCATCTCTACCACTGTGCCCTTGGATGATTTCATCCTGATCAGATACAGTGTGATTCAGCTTGTTAGCTCATAGCATTCATCCTCCAACCACTTCCAAAGTCATGTTGAAGCACACATCTTGTAATTTGAGATCATGTCCCTGAATAACATAGTTCACACAAGATCAGATCACTGAAAGAGATCACAGCAACACCAGGCTACACACTCAGGCAGACAGGTTAGGGAACAGCAGGTTACGGCTGCAAAAGGAGATAGGTGACACACAAGCACAAAAGCCACAAGGCAGAAGCCAAATGAGGTGAGAGTTGGACTGGATCAGATAGGAAAGGAGGACAAGTCAGGGCACAGAGGTTGGTACTGGGAGAATTCAGCTTCCAGAGAAACCAGAAATTATCTCAGCAGCTCTCTGTATCTACATTCACACACTGATAACAAACCACCTATCACACTCACGGCTAAATTACACCTATGGATTCTAGCAGGGCTTTCACACAGGAGGTAACAGCCTGTTCCTGCACAGTGGTTACTCAGTAACTTCAAGAGCAGGAAGTTCAGCTACCAACCTATGTAACACCACTTACCCTATTCTTCATTATTTTCTTGGTACTAGTTTATTTTCATTTTAGTTAAGCAAAATTATACTTTCAATCCCATTATATTCAGAACATTATAATGGAATAGAAAGAACTAGGAAGTTTAAAAATGCAGGGTAAATTAACTGTGCACTAGAGGCTTCATTTCTAATCTCCTGTCCATACTCACTTCACGGAACTGCAGACTCTTTCACAGTCAATCATGATGGTAAACTGAAAATGACTGAGGTTGTAGGTTTCTAGTTTATTTCCCTGCAAATACCAAAGTATGTGAAAGGAAGTTGACAGGAGATCATAAGAAGAAAAAAGGTGGTCTCTACAATTAGAGTAGTCAAAAATCATTCAGCTATCCTTGACTCCAACTCTGTTTTATGGTGGAGTCTAGGGGAAGTCACCTAAGTTGAGCTCTTTAAGAGTCACAGGGAAGCTTCCATTATAGTCAAGTGAGAGCTGTGCTCTGAACTAAGAGCTGTAAAATGCAGATTACTTTCAAAAACTCTGCCAATATGTTTGAAATTGGTCAACATGGGCGATCTTTTTGCAATTTTCAAGCATTATTGTTTAAGTCTAAGCTGTAAAACATAACTACTGTTGTCCAAGATAGAGGTCATATCCAGATAATATGCATGTGTGTGCAAACAATGGAATGGCCATTTGTTCAGGTAAACCAACCAAAAGCTTTTCTTCCTCCTTTCCATTCAGCTACAGATCTCATACCAAAGGTATGAGATGAAACCACAACAACCCTCATCTAGCCATGCACAGAGAATCAAGGGAGTCTGGTTTTGTACTGGTTAAATAGGTACCTTGAGCAGTGTTGTGTGTGCATTCCAATGAAACCTCAAAGTAAATCCAGGAATGTCACAGTCCTCTTTCAACTTACTGAGTAGGGAGGGAGCTGCAGCCCATAATGGTTAATCACATAGGGACAGATCCACAGAGAGGCAGATTTTCTGGTGAACTACTTTAACAAAATACACTGTTAAAAACTAGAGCTTTAACATAATCCAGTAGCATTATATATCTGCAAATCTCTGTAGGTGGATTTAAATCCTGATTCAATTAATAGGTAGAATAGGTCTTAAGGAAATATTTTCTCTTTTGTTGTGAGTCTGCTAAAGAATAGGGGAAGACTTGTAAGAGACAAAAGGGTTATATAACAACATAAAATGGCATCGAGTTGCACTAGGAGAGGCTTATACTGGTAGGAAAAATTTCTTCACCAAGATGGTTTTCAAGCAAGACTGCTCAGGGAAGTGGTGGAGTCACTATCCCTGAAAGTATTTAAAAGATGCTGTAGATGCAGCACACATCTACATGGTTTAGGGGTGGCTGTGCTGGGGTACTTGGTTGGACTTGATGATCTTGGAGGTCTTTTCCAATCTAAATAATTCTACGATTCTATTAATACCAGGAGATTCATCAGGAAGGATAAGAACATGCAACCTAAAATACTTACACTTTTCATCTATACTAATCTCTACATACTTTAAAATATCTCTTGGAGCAGTGCATTTCTACGGGTACTCAAACTTCTTGTGAGGTGACACAATACACCTTTAATGTCAAGAGGGAGGAAAAAAACACCTTAGTAGTAAATTCAGTAAAATTACAGTAATATACTGCACTTTGAATTCCAATTTGCTTCTCACTAAAATAGTGAAGTATCTTCCAGTGATGAGATTCTAGCATAAGATTAAAAATGCACTGTTTTGTCTGTCTGTATCATGACTAGCTAGTAACTTTGCAGAAAGTTATCATTCAGAAAATAATGATTCAATAATCATCTGACATATGTGGAGCTATCTCAGATCTATACAGTAATAATCATGTCTGTGTTTGCTGGAGGATTTACCAGTTTGTACATTCAAAACAACTTGATTAATAAAGATTACAAAAAGCTCATGAACTGCTGAAGTACTTGTTCAGATTACTCAGACACGCTGCTAGTGTTAACCTACCATCATACTGTCAAGGCTCCCTGCTGTGTTTCCACTGCTTCTCTTTTGCTGGTCAGGCTACTCAAGCTCCACAACAACCTGCCACTGAAAACTCCTGCTATGGAGAGGAATACTGAATGGTTTTCTGTGGTTAACACCCCAAATGGCTTACCATGGTTAAAGGAATGCTAGTGCTAGCAAAAAAAAAGATGGTATGGATATGGAGATGTGGACAGCAGTCATTAGATTGGCTCAGCTGTGTTGAAAAACCACATTGTTTGCTGAGGCTGATGTAAGACGAACAGCCCTAAAGGGACAACTCTCCCTCCTCAAGCAGCAGTGTGCTCCTGCTGCTTTCTGCACAGTTAATTTAGTGATCCAACAATACTCGTGTGAGATGGATCAAGTACTATTATGAATAAAAGGATTTGTTTTCAGCCAGGTCAGTGAGCTGACTTCACTTCCTCAGTAAGGGTTAACACAAGGGAGCACTGCGGAATGCAGAGCCTGGATCAGGAACACCACATCCTAATGTTAGTCCTGTTCCAGAAAGACACCAAGCCAAGGGATAAACCTCTTCATTTCAGGCCTCTTAGTGGGGAAAACTCAAGATCAGATTCTGAGCAGAATGCACACTCATCGTGTTCCTTTCTAAGTGGGAAGGGGGGTAGATGAAAGGAAGCAGTTTAGCAGAGTCACTATGCAGAAGGCTGGTTTATTTATTTCAACTACACATCTTAAAGCTCACTGTAAACTCCAGCCTAGACACTTGCTACATTTAAGAGGAAGAAAGGCATATAGATTTGATGTAGAATGAGACCACATTTTATCCTCATGTAAGTTTTGAGCCTTCCACGGGTTTCTGGAACATCCCTGCCATAATACTAAGAACAACAGACTAGCATAGTTTTCCAAGATGAAACTCAAAGCAGTTCATATTTTTATCAAAAGGATATGAACCAATCTGACACCCTAGGCAGAGTTTGTTTTGTGTCTGTGATTTTACAGTCCATGCATTGTAGGACTCTCATCCACACTGGGATGCCTATATATATAGCAATATAAATCATTAATCTTAACTCTGTGCTAGAACTGCATGTTTTAAGTTGTCTATGTAAAAATAAGGATTGGCAAGACCCAAATGGGAAGTTAATACATGAAAACAGTAACCAACTTGAAATTCCAATACATTTCTGAAAAAACAATACTTTGGTCCCCTCTGAAACACACAAATATAAGAAAAATAGTTGCTAATGCAGCTGTTCAGCAATGCACAGTACTGAAACCAGTTCTCAAACACTCTTTTGTTAAGACTAAACTTTTGCCAACTCTATGCACTTAAACCAAACTGTAGAAAGAAAGCTCAAATCTTAATTTCAATTTGTTAGAAAACTAGAGGCAAATCTATTTGGGCATTTACACAAGTATCAAAACAAGAGACTGACTTTAGTGCGTCCTCATGCAAACCCAAATTCTTTCAGTTGTTGCCAAGATTTTAACATGTCAAAGGTCTCCTGGATCCTTGCCAGTTTATCTTCAAGGACAAGCTTCAGTGCTAGCAGGGACAATACCACACCACACCAGTGTTTCTGCAACAGCTCTCACTTGTACACTGGGCACCATGCTTTAGCTTTAGCCACACCTCCAGAACCAAGCAGCACTGAGTCAGTTTCTGACATAAATGTGTTAATAGTAAAATTCTGCCCAAGCACAAACTGAATGTCAACACCTGCCTGGCTAAACAAAGGAGAAGGAAGAAATTACAAGTCCACAGAGCGCAGTTGCCTACAGGACCCTGATAACTTGGCAAGCACTCGGGTCAAAGCCCTATTCTCAGTCACCAGTCGCTCATTTATGTGTTTCAAAGATTGAATCTGCTTTATTTGTTGCAGGTTCTGCAGGAATCAAAGAAATAGGAGTGAAAATGAGAAAAAACCCCACATGTATATTAGATGAGCAGAATTGAAAGCAAACCTAGAAGAGACAGTCCTGTTTAAAGTAAATAAGCTGCTGTGAAAGGAAAGTATCAAACAAGTGGCACATTCTTGAAAAGCAATCTAAGTACCAGTAGTGATTAGTCACAGCTTTCCAAAACAGTTCAGGATGCATTAACAATGAGAGCTATTCCTGGAATTCTTCACTTAACATCCTAATTGCACAAACTGAATCTCCTATTCAAAACCCTGTACATAATGACACATTTAACATATACTTTTAAACAACTGTGCAACAAACTATGGGAAGAATATTTAATCTTTAATTCAAAACTTTCACTTACTGCTTATTCAAAGCAAACGTTTGGAAAAAGCAATAATTGTATTCTCTACTTTTATCAAATGCCCAGATTTCCATAGAAGCTCACATCCTGTCTTCCACTCTTAGGCCGACAACTATTTTCCTCTATCATAGTTTGTTTTTTTCTGTATTTCACTTCTAAAGACCCCTCAAGGAATCATAGACCTTGTGTCCTCCCTTACAGCAAACTATGCTGGTCTGAATCCAAGGGAGCTAGAGGCATCACAGTTGCTCTTCTGTCTGTCAGCTTCAATTAATTCAACAGAACTTGGTACATGTATTTTAATGAAAAGTATTTGGAAGTTAATGCCATTTCCAAGCACCAGAGGGAGCTCAAAATTGAGCTTAAAAGGAAACTTCTTATTAAACAGTGACAAATATCAAATGTCAAAATTATGGTACTTTCACATTCCCCTTAAATTCAATGAGTTTTGTTGGCCATGTCCAATGTTTGTATGAAAGGACATAACAGAAAATAAACCCATTCAAATTCTCACCCTTCCTAATCATATCAGAGGGTTTAACATTGATGAAGACTGGTTAAAAAAACTCAAACAGAAATGGAGTTTACTTTAAAAAGAATATTGCTTCTGAGATTCACTTTATACATAATTGAAAAAAGCACAAATCCATACGGTAAGTGTTACTCATTTGTCAACAGCTCAAATCTACCTACTGCATTTTGTTAAGTAAAACCCAATCCACACTATACAAGCTGAAGTTTTTCCTCTGATATTGAAACATGCCATCTAATTAATAAAGAACATGAGATAAAGACTGAAACAACATTTAATGCTTAAATATCTATACAATTATATTCTACCACTATTTAATAATAATGGATTTTAACAGTAGTAATTAGTAAATAAAACTTATGAGTATCACATCAAAATTGTAGACTGCAATTCCATCTTGATTAGCTCAAGATGTGTTTCACTCTAACCACCTCTGAATGCTTCTTGTTAGCCATGTTATAGAATCCTAGAACTCGGCACCTTCTTCACAATTGCACACATACAGCTGCTTATGTCAACACTGCAGCTTTGCTGCAAGCTGTGTGACACCAGTGGCTCTGACATGCAGCTGTAACTTAGCTATTTTCTAGTGAAATTATAGAGACCAGACTACATGTCTCACTGACATAATTATATACTTAGTTATTAATAGTGTACTGATTTACTTACTTTCAGTTCCTCTTCCATTTCAGATATCCTTCTTTCTAGCGCTCTTCTTTCCTAAATCAGAAGATGTGTGTTAATGCTGAACAATACAATGTTTTAAAAATTACAGCTTGTAAATACTGTGGTAACAGTGAAATACTTCAAGTTTCAAAGATCATACAACCAAAAGCATAGTGTGGACAGAAAACTTGTGATGGCAGTGATATATAGGAATTTGGTCAATATGGAATTTTAATATCCGAAGAGGAAGAGATATAGAAATTCATATCAAGTCCTACAAAACATACCCCTTCCTTTTCACTAATTTAGAAAGGTTTTAAGTACAACTTGTTTGGATTTATTTTTCATGAGCTAGGCTTTTGTAAGACCTTAATATCCAAGAAATGCAGAAAATGATCAGAAACAAAGAAGAATATTGAAAGATACAAGCACAAAAGCATAAGCTTTCACAGACGAACAAGGGTAGCTGACGCATCTGTCTCAGCTCAGTGGGATCTGTCCACACTCCAAACTGCAACAGTTGATACAACTGACATTATAGAACTTAGCTCAGTATCAAAGAAATCTAGCTATGTGAGATCAGCTGCTTCTTCAGAAAATGTTTCCTGAATATTTTCTGCATTTCTCGTATAGTTTAATTTTCCTTTTATTTCCCTTTTTACCTGAGAAGCAGGAGAAATTATCCTTTGTATATGAACTTGATTGCACTGATTATATAACCAAGCCAGCTTATGGAAAGTTAGCTTAGGGTTTTCTTTACCACACTGCAGTCTGCAGTGCAGGTACATTTTTATTTTGTTTAAACCTATTTTTCAACACATCTGACAGATGAGCAGCTAACGCAATAGACTTTGAGGTTTATAGCTTGATTGCTTGCTTTCCTGTGTCAGACGATGCAGTGTATCTCGTTTAAAAGCAGCTGCAGTTATCAGTACTCTACATTCAGAATTTTTTCCAGAGGGTGAGAGGCAAAAGCAACAGATTATTGCAAAGTGGACATATGCATCTGCATACAACAGTGTTATGCAAACAGCAAGCAGCATTGACTGAGGTGTGTAAAACTTTGGTTAGATCATACCGCCCAGTAGATACTGACTCTTGCCGGACACCTTTCAGATATAAACCATTTGAATTTAGTTTAATCACAGTGCAGTTACACCCCAACATTTTCCCACTATAGCAAACACTTTAATTTTTATCAATGTAATAAATATATTACTGCAGGTGTTACTACTTAATGTACTTAACTCCTTCGAATTAAGACTCTTTTTATAATGACTGTAACGAGCATAAAGTACCAGTGAGTTAACAGGATGTAAATAACTAACAAAAATCCCACACTGTCTTACAATACTTAGAATTTCATCTGTTACCTACTAGTTTTACAGAATAACATATATGATGTGTTCTTATATTAAGCAACATTCCACAATTTTTTCAATTACCAAGAGATGAATGATCAAATAAATCTCAAAATTTCAGGTGTCTAGAAATCCTCAATACTTTTGAAGCACTTGCTTAACTAGCATGTTGAGCTTGTCTATTAGCAATAAAAAACAATTCAGTAAAATCTTTAAGTGACTTTTTATACTTCACATTATACAAAAGAAACAAATAGACTGGTCTAGATATAATAGTCTTTGTAAAACTGTTTTTTTCCTATTATTTGAAGCTATGCTCCTCTTCTTCTTGAACTGCTTACTCTTTTAGGAACTGGTTTGAGGGATGCCAATGAAATAATGCACTGCAGTGTCAAACTGAGAAGATTTGCCAGTATTATTTGATTATCTTCTGGACTCAAAGAAAGTATTTGAGGTCTAAAATGTTATTATTTACTTCCTCAACTCTGTAAGATATGCCAAGGAACAACTGTAACTCACCAAAAAAGAAAAAAATACATGCTAATCTCTCATGCTAATCTTATAAAATACATTAGCTCTTTTGTATTTATCAAAGCAATTAGGAGCCACAGGCTTGTGCAGTGAGACTAACTACACAGATATACACATATCAAAAACTGACCCCCCCCGAGAGCTATCCAATTTTTAAAAAGTAAAACCAGATGTATACGCCTATGTATTTTTGTATATTCAATAATACAAAGAAATACACCTCTCCACAATTCAAATTCTCAGCTGAAGAATTCTAAATTTGGGAAAAGAAATGTTTAAAGGTACCTATATTTTTCTGAATTCTAATCCCGACTGAAACCTGTAAGTTTAAGTTTTGGTTTTATTACCACGTCATACAAAATTCTGCAAGGGGCTGAGTTTGGCAGATTTAGCATATTTGGCAGAGAAATGGGATGTTAAAGAAACCCTTATTTTTGCCCACGTATTGCTAGGCCCTTGCACATCTGGTCTGACCTTCATTGCCATGGAAATAGCCCCTTTCTGGTTAACAGTTTTCAAATGAACAATATTCACAATGCATCACCAAGTCACATAATTGAAATCCACTTCTGAAGGGTGAATTTAAATAAAATTCAAAGCCAGTATTTTCTGAATTTTATTACTGTGCAAATCTAGGCTTAATACATATTTTCATTTTCTTCACTGGAAAGACAGGTTTCAGCTGGAAAATGTCATAGTCTGAAGATGCCTTCAGCTCTTTCTCTGTCAGCCTTTCATTTCTTACAATTTTTCCTCACTACTTTACTTTTTCCCTGTCCTCTTCTCTATGTAAGTTATATAAAAATCTTTAGGTTTATATTTTATTTTAATGAAGGCATATACTTGGGGAAGTATACTTAGAAAAGCTCTACAATTTCTTCTAATTTCTGCATTTTTACTGTTACATTACACATTAAAAAGGTGTCATTAAAATTATTTTTAAATGCTGAATTTGATAAGCTTATTTCTAGAGATCAGCTATTGAAGACTAGCAACTGAGAATCCTGCTTCAGTCACATTCAAATTGAAACTTCGGATTTGAAAAACACAGAAAATACAATCATAAATATATTCCTCATTTAAATTCCTATCTGAAAAGAAGTGTGTAATTATAAAAAAGATTCAGATGTACAAATTTTGTGTAAATCCTGTTTCAGCCGTACAGCACCTAAGTTACATACATACATTACTAAGTTAATTATTTGATCCACTAGCTTTAATACTAATACATTTAGGGAAAATAACATTTCTGAAAGACATTTTGCTGTTGAACTGAATGTCTTAAAAAAGTACGAGAATTGCTACAAAAGCCATTGCATTTTTGTAATGCAATGGTCTGTTTTGAGAGAAAATCAAGCAGTAATTTAAAACTGAAATAATGTCTATCTATGCAGTACTCCGTGCATTACCTATGAACTCACACAGTAATGGATGCAGCTACATCTGTTAAATAATTAAATGTCCACTTATGTGGCCATGCTAGCAAGCAAGAAACCAATTATCTGCTGCTGAAACCTTCCTACTGATGAAATCACTGCCCACACTAGGATGCCAAAAAAATTAAAGAGAGAAGTAAGTGCTAAATGGCAGCAATTAAGTGCAGAGATTATTAAGATAAAGATAATGAAACCTGAAGTGCCTGAGAGTATTTCTACATCTCCACGTGCTCCTGCAAAATCTGTTTATATACTGGACAGTTTTGTATAACTAAAACTTGTTTTGTATAACTAGAACCTAAAATACTGGAAAATCAATACAAAAGGCAAATTAATATGAATTTTACCAGGGATTAATAAATGTTTATCACATCACTTCTTATAGTCAAAGCCTAATTTTTTTTTCCAGTTTGTCTCTAACGTGTCACTCCAGGATCAAGGGAGAAGAAAAGAACACATGGTGTTCAGAGTCATGAAGGAAGCCAAGACCACCACAAAATCAATGCAGTTTGCTTTACATTACTGTAAAACTAAACTTTTACAGGGTTGGACTTTAAATTAGCATGAAATTACAGCCTAAAATTATCACGTGTCCAACTTCTGAAATAATTCCTGTAGTCTATTTCACATATGAATTTACTGCATGACTTCTTTCCCATTCAATTTAGGGTTGTCTCTAAATCTGATGCCCCTCTTCCTGCACTGCTTACTCATTCTTCCACTTTCTCCTCCTACCCCATTATCATATTCCTCTGGAAAAAGTTACAGGGCAAGGAAAGAGGCAGATAATTTTATATCATTAGCAGGTTTAAGGTCCCGTGTCTGTGAGGCAGAAACAGCTATCTCATTACCAACAATAATTGGTGCCTCTGGAAAGCTCTGAGGAAATTAACTTCTCTGAATCTTGGAAATGTGTTAAAAGATGAGACACAATGAATCTGCTTAACCCTCTGGAATGCCAACATTGTTTTGAATGAGATGGAACAGGTGGCAGATCCCTGGAGGGCAGCAGAGTTTAGAAACTGGTTATCACGAACGAACAGGCAAACTGAAGGCAATTCTTAAGAGTAATTTCCATCTCACATTCACTGCCACTTTGAAACCTAAAATTCCCAAATCCTCTAAAAAATGCAAATTATAAGAAAGGCTTCTGTTCCTACTAAAATATATCCAAATCAGGGGCTGTGAAACAAACTAAAACAAAGCTTGGAGTATTTAAAAGTTCTTAGGCAGAAACTCACCCTTTTCTCCATTTCCAAGAGTGATCTGTCAGCAAATCTTTCTTGTCTCTGAAACACAAAATTGATGAAGACATTGACATGTGCTTTGACACAACACAGAACTGAGGAAAAAACCAAAAAAAGACATTTTACTATCCTGTCTGAAGTATGTAATCAAACACATTTTTAAGTGTGTTCAGGGAAGTAACACTGAAACAAAAAATAAGCTGGATTTATCATGCACTTCTTCTGTGACCATCACTAGCAGCCTTTGGCTATCAGGAATAACACAGTATTTCTATCTAAAAGCATTACAAAACAGGCATCTTTTAAATGTTCTTCACTAACATTTGCAGGGTACACAAGAAAGACAACTTAGTACAGGTAAATTGTGGTAAATATGATCCAACAATATGAAACATTGTATAGCAAGAGTAGACAAATTCAGACAAATCTAACTCCAGTGTATGTGTTTTGTACAACTGTATGCAGCACTGTTATCTGACAGCAGTTATTAGTAACAGGAATGCATTATTTGCTCTTCATTTCCAAGATAAAGCTATCTAACCAGCCAGGAAGAACTGGCAGGTTATGCCAATTTGCCAGCAGTCCCAATTGTCAGTTTGAATATAAGCTTAACAGCGTAGAAAGTGTTTACTCTCACCCTGCAAAAAAGTTGTATGCAGATACATGCTCACAAGAACCACTACTATTTAAGTAGGCAGGAAGCAGTCTCACACATTTCGTTCACAGCTGAACTCTTTTCTCTTTCCAAAGAGGAATACTCTTCTCCATTCCCATCTTTGGACAAAAAACAAAGCTGATGCCTAGTAAAGAGCAGTACATACCCTGGGGTACTTCTGGTTTACTATCTACATTGTTGGTTAAGTACATGCATTTTTGTTTTATACAAACCTGAGTGGTCTTCTCCAACTGTAGCTTAAGATCTGTAAGTTCCATGTTGGTGTCATGTAACTGTGCTTTCAGTTTTTCATTTTCAGCTAGAATCTGTTCATAAAGCTAACAGAAAATATTTGTTAAAAATCAGATAATAGTGAGATTAGCCAAAAAAACCTCAAAGTATGACTGAACAACATGTAAAGTTAACAAATACATTAACAGTCTAAGTAAAGTAAAGTAAAATAAAGATGTTTAAAATTAGCAAGCATGGTAAGGAACTGTTACTAAATATTTCTAGAAACAAGCAGCTTTATATAGGGAGCACACAACTTACCTTACACATAATTAAGCCACCTTTTTTTCTTCAGACTTCACAGATTACCCCACCACAGTAAACTTTTCAAATTTCCTCCTTTATTTTAAAACAAGATCTAAACATATTTTACCTTATATGTATGTAAGCTGGGAAACATAAAATAAAGGCTTCACATATGCATACATCAGTTTTAATGATACTTTTCTTATGATAAATACTATCATTATTTTTTTTTATTTGACTGTATCTTGGCTCCTCTGGATTCCTCCCTTGCCTTGAAAAGTACAAAAGCCAGAAGCTGTTTCATAATGTGTATTTTTCCCCACTGTAGTGGTTGCTGTGCTTCTCCATTCAGGTAAGTTACCTTAAGCAGCATTTTGGATGCAATGTGAGACTACTTTCACACAACTTAAGAAAAGCAGTAATGAAATTCTATTTTTGCACCAAACTTATTGAATCAGATACCTTCTTAAAATCAGGGCTATCATCTTTTTCTAGTCTACTGCAGTATGGTTTTCGATCTTCAAGATAACTCTGTGACCCTGATCGCCCCTGTGCGGAATCGTAACGATCACCTGCAGACATGCTGAGCGATCCCGTATCATATCTGTAAAAGAAAAGTTCTGATTTTTCTTTGCCTTTGCAGCCAAACTGAGACCCCTGACTCTCTCAAATGTCTTGTTTGCTGCTACCCAGCTGAAAACAACCAAATGCAATTATGAATCTTAGACTACCATCTTCTAATTTGATTATTGTAATCAAATTAGAAATTTGAAATTTCATTTTTACATTCTCCAGTACTTAAAGATTCTAGGTGAAAATGCTTTCAATTGCTCAGTAATGAATGCAGAGCAATATTTTAAATGTAATTAAATTATTTAATGCAAGCAAGTATCTACATGCTTAAAAATACTTTAAAACTGGCTTAGATAACTTAATTCTTCTTTATTTATAAAAAAAAATTTTTAAAGCGTATTAGTTTAATTGAAATGTTTTAAAAAACACTAGATGAATGGTCTAGATGAATTTTAAATTTTGTTACAGCAACCAGGATTTCAAAACTATTTGTTGTGAATTCTAATATTTCAACAGAAACAGCTAATGAAATGAATCTTTAGTAGTCTTTATCCTAATAACCCAATGAAAACCAGTATTAATAAAGTTAAGAGTAATTTCACACTGTTCACTCTTCACTAATCATGTATTAGAGCAGTTTTATTTAACAGATTTTCACTAGTCAGAACATAATAAAATTTGATAATTAAGGCTAATGGTCAGTCAAAAAAAAATTTTTTTTTAAATTATCAATATTTCAGCATTTACTTTTTAACAAATCTTAAGGAAATATTTTTTCAGAGGCTGTATTTTTCTTGAGGTAACGTAGAAAATTTTTAGTAGGATATTCTAAAAGAGAGGCAACAAGAACCTCATCTTCTTTGTAAAAGCTGGGTCCATTCTGAAAAATGTGCCCACTATGTTCTATGAAATGCCCAGCCTGCCTTCAGTGCACTACAAATACAGAGTTCAATATATTCCCCCGCATGGAGCATTCCACCCACGTATGGCAGGACTGCAGCTTCACAATCATACTTCCTACAAAACATAAGTATCATCACAGCCTTTTAAAGCTCAATCCAACCACTGGATTTAAGCTGAATTTGTATAAAAAGAACTTAAAATGACAACATGCAGACAGAAAGTATAACAATTCTAATTAATTTGTTTAAATTGCACATACCTTGAAAGGCTCTCACTCTGAGGTGCAGAGAGGTAAAAAGAGAGAAAAAGAATGGATTGGTAAATAATTTAATTAAAATATATAACCATCTCTGAACGAATACAACTAAACAGTTATGTCAAATGCACATGCTATCCACCAGCATGTATTAAATGAACTGTGCCTAGCTTCAATTTTGTTATGTCCAGAAAAGAAAAGAAATATGTGCTAGAATGCATTTGACAAAATATGATTTACAAGAACATTAACACTCTAAAAGTCTGGAGTGCCCTGAACAGTGGAGTTAATTCAGCAGTTGGTGCATTCTGGGTTTGCTTCCCTGTTATCAAAAGCATCAGAACAGTGCTCCTCAAATTCACTGTTTCTTCTTTCTCTTCTTTAACATCAGCTACAATGTTTTGAACATAATGACCTCAGCTCAAAACAATATATTAAGATACAAGATCACTGTTTCAACATAGCGTGACTGGAAACAAGTTACTACACCAACAACATAAGGAAGTACTTATTAGACTTAATTTACATTACAGTAAATTTTGTCCCTGTGGATTCACCTGGAATGAATGAATGAAAGTAATATAAAAAATTAAACTCTCTTTATTTGACAAGCGAAACTTAATTAAAAGTGATGACTTAAGAGTGAGGGAGTGCCCTCTAAGTATTACATCAGTCACACAAACCTTTTTCCCCTCTGGGTGGTCAGTACAGATTCATAATTTCTTCCAGTTATTATTCCAATCTTGAGTGAAGACATTTCAGTCAAGAAACTCTACTGATTTACCATCATCTGGACATCCTCCAATGTTATTCACCTAGCAGTGGCTGAAGCCTTCTCCATAAGTGGTTTTCAGGGGGGGCTATGTGGCTTGCTTGGTTTCCTTTTATAGAAGGAAACTGTATTTTTTCAATGTATATAGGTAAACAGCCACATTCTACACAATACACTCAATTTCCCCTTTGACACCTTGAAGTTCACTCATGGCACAGGGGATATTAAAGGTACATTCTATAGCCTAACCACTCCTAATAAAACATCACTATTTTCTGTCAAGAGCACGAATAATGCTGTGAATTAAGAGATTTTGTAGACTATGCCACAGTTAGTCCATAAAGTATAAGCTAACCACAGCTGTAGTATCTATTCAAATTACTAGGGTTTTTTTGCAATGCATCATACTTAAAAATTGGCTTCACCGAAACACTTTAATCTACCAAAGAAATCTTCCAATATCATTATTTTTAAGTGGCTATCCTACAACTTAGTTCTAAGACTATTGTTGTAGCTGGAACATCAATTTCCTTTAAGTAACAACATGGTATTTTTGTGCCAATTTAAGAAATTCTCTGCTCTCAAGATTAAAAAGCCTAAACAAAATTAGAAAACAACTTCAAACTGTCAAAAGTGCTTAGCAAAGTCTGACTTCCCTTTAACAACTTTCCTTTAAGGACAAATGATCATCTAAGGAGTGAAAAAGAGTTCTGAAGAACAAGAAAGCATAAACTGAAATCTTACAAGACAGTTCTTTCAAAAACCTGACACAAATAAGATAATTATTTTTCTGATTCCTTAACATTTTCAGGCTAGAAATATGTAATTCTTGTCATTCTCCTC
This sequence comes from Irena cyanogastra, assembly GCA_013397155.1. NCBI lineage: Eukaryota > Metazoa > Chordata > Aves > Passeriformes > Irenidae > Irena > Irena cyanogastra. Next base: position 575,143 of record VWZV01003811.1, on the reverse strand, counting down.
TAATTTTCTCTGTAGCATGCACCCAAACCNCACCAGTGCCAAGTACAGGGACACAATCTCTGCCCTGCTCCTGCTGGCCACACTATTGCTGATCCAGGCCAGGATGCCATTGGCCTTCTCAGCCACCTGTGCACATGCTGGCTAATGTTCAGCTGCTGTTACCAGCATCCCCAGCTACTTTATCCCTTGCAAGTTTCCAGCCCCTCTGTCCCCAGCCTGTAGCTCTACATGGGGTTGTTGGGACCCAAGTGCAGGACCCGGTACTTGGTCTTGTTGAACCACATCCAGTTGGCCTTGGCCTACTGATCCAGCCCATCCAGACCCCTCTGCAGAGCCGTCCTGCCCTCCAGCAGATCTACACTCCTATCAAACTTGGTGTTACCTGCAAATTGACTGAGGATGCCCTAGATCCTCTCAGCCAGGTCATAGATCAAAGTATTAAACAGGTCTGGCCCCAACACTGAACCCTGAAGAATTTCACTCATGAGCAGGTGCCAGCTGGATTGAATTCCATTCACCACCACTCTCTGGGCCTGGGCACACAGCAAAAAGTGCACCTGTCCAAGAACTTTTGGTCAGTCAATTCTACACTTCTCCACTGTTCCAGCCCAACACACTCACTCTTCTAATAATATTCATGATTTTGGCAGTGATTTAGCGGTATTATTTATTTTTCACTGTAATGTTATCGATTCTATCAAAAGTACCACACAGAATGTTCTACCAAAATTAATGTCTACCGAACAGAATATGAAGTAATTACAGACCTAAGGATAATGACATGTACCACTAGAAGGGAAAGAAACAGGACTATGCACTTATGTTAATGTGGTACAGAAACAAAAAATACAGCAAATCAAAATGGCACAGAATAAGTCTCTTAACTAAAGTATTTAACAGATGTGTAACGGAAGCTTTTACAAAAAAGAAAGAAATATCACTTGAGTTTTATTCCTAAGTAGTGAACATGATTCTGTAGTGTGCTACTCCAGGATTTAGGTCAAAAGAAATACACTCTTCCTATAGCTCAGCTTATATACTAATTCCCTTTTAACACCCCTTCATCCCACTGTCAAACACCATTCTGTTTTTAAGAACATCTCTCATCAAATCAAGCCTGTTTTTCACTGACTTTTTATCAAGACCAATAATACTCATTTAGGATATTCAGAAAACCATTTTTTTTTAATTCACTGAAGAAATTACATACATTGCGCTCTTCAACTTTCTGTGTTTCCCTAAATTAACTTCTCATATTATTTTTTAATTATAATAATGACAGTACTGGGTTTAATTTTAAAAGCTTTTAATTAGTGTGTGTAAGTAATTGGACATAATTTACCTGAAAATAACAATGTAGCTGAAATGAAGATTTTCCTGGGTAGGAACTGAATGCTTGCTCCAGTAACCTGTTGCATCATGTCCCTGACCTGTGTGTAAAAATTGAATCTACATTTTCTGCATGCTAGTTCTACATAATCAGAATGGAAGTCAAAATGGTCAGTTATGGCCACTGTTGATATGTAAATTCAACTGTAACAAAAATTTTACAATCAAAATGTATCACTTAGAAGTTAATGAACAAATTATCTTTCTTACATTACCTGAGTTTCTTTCTTATTTGTTCCTTCTTCTGAATCAGACTGGTGATCCTGTTCATTTTCATCACTCTGGTGAAAGAGGTAGGAGAGGAAAAATAATTAAAACTGTTAAAAGCTTAGTAAGATTTTTAAGCATTCTACACTTTGAGTACGAAAATGTAAGAGCAGCAGAATACTCCACAGAGAATATACAGGATATATGAAGAAAATTCTCAAACAGGTACATGTTTCCAGTACCAGAAGGAGATGAAACACTTTTGCATTTCACCCATGAAAATCTGGCTTTTACATTACATATAGGTCCCGTAGCAAAGAAAGGTGAAAAGGAATAGTCTGAAACATCAACTGTAACTTTTCTAATCTGAGAGCAGTTCTTCAGATTGTTAAGTACATGGTTACTTGCAATGTGCCAAATAAATACTCTCATTTTTACAGCTTTGGTACCCATGCAATAGAAAACATTTGTTCAGTAATTTATTTATTTTTCTGAGATTATGATTAATTCCTACTAAGTTATGGTTACCACCAGTGTTCTAGAATTGTGGTTAGCAGTATCAACTGAAAAAACTTAATTTTGATTTTGCTCCTGAAAGCATCAAGCCAAAACCAATGAATATTTAAATTGAAAAGCATAATTTTTCCTAGAACAATTAGTTATATATTGTATTGCTCTAAACAATTCTCTACTTTAAGAGTACACTATACACATTTCGTTTTGCTACAAGTGAAGTTCACTTACATCCTGAGTCCAATAAGAAACTCCTGTAGATCGTCGCTTTTCTCTTGGTCTCCGTCTTTCCCTTATAGACTTAGGCTGTGACTTATCTTCTTCCTTTTCTTCTTCTTTTTTGCCCCCTTCTGTTAAAAACAACTTTCTCATTCACTGAATTATGACACAATCTAATTTTCTGAAATATTTCTTCTCAGTCTTTAAAATGCTCACAATAAATTCTTTTTACATGAAGTAAGTTTGCTGGAGAGCTTCTTACCAAATATAGGGCTAACGGTAACATACACTCCCCAGAACACATAGCTCTAAAATACTGTAAAGACTAATTTCACCTCAGTCACCTAAACAAAATGTCTTAATGTAACAGTAATACAACAAAACTTGGACTTACAATTCAGTTTTCAAAACTGTCATGTAATAATTAAAACATCTGTGTCAGCAGATGTATAAAAGTACAGAAAAAGAGAAGGTAATCCTTTACCATTCTTCATCAAAAAAGTTTTTTTTGCATACATCAAGGATGCAGTATCAAAAAAACCCCAACTTTTACAAATCCTCCTTAGAGTCCTCCTTTTCATCACAGTCCTCTCCATTTTTGCTCTAAGGAAGAATAAATTGGGACCTCCTAGATTAGACTATTACTGTATTACAGATGTCCTTTTTCTTTAAAACAAACGCAATGGCAATTCGAAATAGATGTAACTCTGGATTGGTTTTGCTACCCTATGTGTTTACAAGTAACTTGTGAAAAAAAACCCACTAAACAAACCTACTCAAACCAAAGTTCTTTACTTATTATCATGTAGTCTATTCAGCCGGATGTTCTTTTATTAAATACAGAAACCACAGAATTGAGTCCAGATAGGAGAATCACTAAACATTAATAACTGTCATCACTAGTCTTCAGAGGTAAGTAAACCTTTTAGAGTGAAGCAAAAATTAAATAGGAAAGAAGGGAAATACATTCGTGGTGAACATACACCTTTCCTAATTTAATAAACTAGGACTTTACCTCAGTAGTGTATTTCTCCTCCAAAAGTCTTAACTTGAAAAAAATAGAACCTGTGGTAGCTAATATTTACCAATGAAAACCTTTTCCATAGAACAATCTAGAGTGAGTTTCCTAGAGTAAGCATGAATTATGAATGAATTGTAATCCAAATTTCAGTACATGTTAGGACAAAGGGAAAAAAATCAGAAAGCATATCCATGAAGTCTAGCCCCAGTAACTTCCTCAGAAAACACCATTCTAGGGAACATGGCAATACTGCTATATAGTTCATGGAGATTTCATCAGTGGATCATTTTATCTGACCGTCCATAGAACAAAATTATCAATTTCAATCAGTAACCCTAGTGAAGTTACTGATCAATAACTTGAATTAAAGTATTTCTCTCATGTCAACAGTGGCAAGACCAAGAACAGGAGATCACACTGTATGTTAACAGGCTCCTCATTTGACAGGGAAAGAATCAGGCACAACAACTCTCAGAATCATAGCAGGTGTTTCACATTTGAAATGAGAGCAAAACCTCTGTGGCATCAGAGAAGAACATTTTGCAATCTCTGAATCATGCATCTAATCCTCAGTTTAAGATTACATAAACCAGCTAAAGCATGCAGAAGTACGGTTACATCTGAACTGCAATGGGAAACATCCCCTTTCCTTTTCAACTTCCATTCTCAGGGCTGCTCATACAACCCTGAGAGGTCCTTAAAGAAATAAAGCATCATTCCAGTCCTTCAATATAGAAGGACTGAAACAAACCTCCAATTACTTAATCAAGTAAAATTCCTTCTTAATATCTGCAAGTATTTAGACCCTGAAATATAGTATTTTATTACAGTTGCTGTGTTAAAGCAGAAATTAAAGCATTATGTGGATATTTATGGGAGTATATTTGAATTCCGTGACCCAACAATGGAAAAAAACTAAATGGCTGCAAAACACCAAAAACGGAAAATCTTTTTTCCTCTCTATATGAAAGCTTTGAAATTTCTTACAGAAGATGTGAGCAAGGAACATCCCCAGTGTTCTTATGTATCTCACCTAATTTTGAAATACCTCTAAAAATGTAAGCTGCCCTTTGCCAACTAAAACAAAAAAAACCCCTTCATGAACAGTACTCCTACCTCTCTCACTTTCCTTCGTTCCACCCCGAGAATAGGCAGAAGTTATGCCAATAAGGCTGTTTGGTCTGTTTAGCTGACTTGAACTTGATAGAGAGCTAGTGGACGTGGAGAGCGAAGAGGTGGATGATGAAGAAGTTGAAGTTGAACTTGGTCTATAGCGATGATACGGCTATTCAACAGAAAAATGTCAGAATTAATTTACCAAGATCACAGGATATGAAAATATTTAACTATATAAACTGTTCTTACGGTATATCAAAATTAAAATAATATTGTTGGAGTGAAGATTCNAAGAAGTAAACATTCAACTTAATAAAATTAAATCTATCTATTAAGAAGTAAATTTTACATCTATATTCTACCTATAAGCTTTCCTCTTGAATCTTGGAACCAAACATCTCTCTGATATGTTCAAGTATTTACTGTAATGCAATCTACCACAGACTCTCCAGTAAACCAATTTTTAGCTGACCTAGTAGATACAGTAGCAGATACAGATTGCACAGAAGATCCTACAGAAATAATTTATGAATCTGATAGACATTTTTAATATGATTGTAAG
>VWZV01003811.1:559009-569643 GCA_013397155.1 Irena cyanogastra | reverse complement strand
GTTTCGGATTCTTTCTTTTCTTCTTGTTTTTCTTTGTCTTGCTTTTCTTTCTCCTCCTTTTCTTTTTCTTCATTTTCCTGCTCTCTGGTTCGTGTGGGACGACTTCTTCCTATAGTTTTTTCGGCTTCTTGAAGATCTGTCAGTGTTACACCCTGTGAAAACAGCAGTCAGCAAACAGCANAAATAAAATACTCATATTTTCAGAAATGTTGATACTTTACAAATTAATTCCTCGCAGCTGGATTTTTAGGTCAGGAACACTAAAAAGTCTCTTGTTATTTTTAAGCTAAAATCTAGTTTTGAAGTAAGTTCAAAAAGTAAACAATTTTATGAAGACAGCTCTTCTCTACTATACTTTTCAGCTGATGTATCTTAGTGAGACATTGCTCAAAACACTTTGTAATCTACTCTTCGAAGCCAACTTTGCATCTTACCAGTTACTTAATTGCTTTTAGTATTGATAAAGTTTAATCCACTAATTCCTGGCAGCTTCTTCATTGTAAGGATTCAGAAATAGTGAGCCTGTAGTATGACCATCATTCAGGGCTCTGAATTAATATTACGAAGTAAAAATAACTCCTGTACAATGAAGTTATATCAAGCAGCACAGATGTCTCATTAGGAAAGCTAACTAGAAGTATTTGAGGGGTTTAAAATGGTAAAGATTTGAAAGCAACATCAGCAACCAATGTAGCTATGGACTCCACCTAAAAACAGGTAAGAACAATAGCTAGAGTATTTATTTGTGCTGTTTTATTATTCAGGGACTATTTGCTGATTATTCTCAGTTTGCCAGCAGACAGTGATTGGCAGCTGCTCCATTGCCCAAAGAGCATTCAAGTACCATTAGAGATACTCTATTTTGCCCCTGCCACATTGGACCCTGTTACAGGATTGTGTTACCTGCTGACAGATACGGATAAAAACTGAGAAAAACTTCCAAATATATCAGTATGTAAACCAAGAGAGAGAAATGCTGCAAGGAGACATGCAGTTAGATACTAGATTATTAGCACATAATAAAAACCTCTCATTTAGTATTTTTCCTTCTCCAGGGAAATTAGATTAAAAGTATTTTTTCTATGTTATGAATCTTATTATCTATCCATATGTTGATCAGCTCAATCATATTATCTACAATAGCTCAGGCACAGAAAAAAAAAATTAGAAATGGATGCAAATGCAGTACACTATGCTTGTTTCTCAAGAATGATGTTATGGGTATGTTTTCAAAAACTTAGAAGCTTTAGTAATACTATACCTGTGTAGATCTTCTAGACTGTCTTGCTTGCCTGGATCTAGCTTTTCTTTGGGACTCAGACTCTTCATCCCGTACTGGAGTGAGGTATGATCTAAAGAGTTAATTACAAACAAAATTGGCACATGATAATTTTTGCAGAAATTTATTAAAGGGTCAACCCCCCGTAACACCACAGACTGAAAACTAAAGCAGTCACAAGAAAATATTTAACTATATAGGACAGATTACATTTTAGACATTTCATTTACATCATACTGATCTACTTATTCATCAAGACAGCAGCCTTAGAACTCAATTAAAATACACGGTTTTCCTACTTAATTTAAATTTCTTTTTACCATTTTCTATAAATATAACTTCACCTCTTTTGGTATTTCACTGGTCTACTAAGACAGGGGTAGAAGACCTCAGAGATTGAGCCAGTTAGACATTTATACATCAAATATGTGTGTGTACTTGTAAGCTTTTAGAAAAAGCCAAATGTACTGTTAATGCAGAAAACCTAATTATATCATCCATTTCACCAGAAATTAAGAATCCCTGAGGAGGTGGTTACCATATTTTCACATGAATCATCCACGCTTTGAGTAATCCAAGTCCCTTTGAAAAAAATGAGCTTAAAAATAAATCTTCATGAAACCCACAAAGTCCTTCAGAATAAGCAGGTAATTATAATCAAAGATAAAAAGTCTACAAGAATAGATATATAAGATCTGGACTCTTCCTAAGAAATTCTCTAATCCAGATACCAGGTAAAAAACCAACAGGACACAGATACATGCACAAATGCACACATCATACTCTGGGAAGCTGATATAATTTCACACAGTTTTAAAAACCTTAAATTGGCTAAAAATAAGAAAAAAGTGAAAAAAAAATTTGAAAAAAGCTAAATCAAAAGGTTGCTAAAAGGCTGCTTAAAACCTCTCTGAGCTTCTTTAGATCAGATTCTATAATATTTTCTGATTGTCTCTTTACATATCATTAGCGAAGAATAGTTAAGAATCACTGGATAAGCATTCAATAATTTGATAGTGATAATGCCACCAGTTATTAACACCTAAATGATTTATGTATGGAAATAGCAATTTGCTCACCTAATAATACATTTAATAGCCTTAGCACATACTAAAAAGAGTTCTGAAACAATCGTAAGAGTTAAAAAGCTTCATTTACACAGATTTATGGATTACAACCTATGCTCTACCTCATTAAAATACTTACAACTAACTGCTATACTCAGAAATGTTGAAACAAATCCCATCTTACGGCGCATCTTTAAAAACCCACACTATGTAAATTTGATTTCCTTATCTGGGTCTCTTGTAAGCAGCATTTCTGATTGACTTTCCCTTTCCAATAAACTCTAGGCTGCATTGACACAAGGAAAAGGGTGCCTGTTAGGCTGCTTTAGTTAACTTGATCTGAACCACTACCTACCTAGGAGGGCTTGACTGCAGAGCAGGTGTCATCTTTAGGGCTTAAAATGGCTACAAACTGTTTCCCATAACTTTCTTTTCAGTAACTGCTGTACCTACACCTACCTTCCAATAAATCTGAAACACTCTGAAATAAACTGAGAGAAAATGAAAAGTCTCAACTTTTCAGGTGCACACTGCAGCTACAGTCAAGAGTAGGAAGTGCTCTTCCCTAGCATCCCTTGCATGCATCACCCACATCTACCTGTGCTGTATTATTCATGATACAAAGACATGTAATTTCCTTCCCTGTTTCTCTAAACCAATCCTAAAAATCAAATAAAGAACATAGCTTCTTCAGCTGTTTCAAAAGAAGGCACCATTATGTGCATCATCAATGAAGTACTTTATATCTTCACTTTTCAGCTATCTTTGAAACAGTCTTGCAAACATACTTTCTAAATATACAATTTCAGTCAATAAACACAGATTAACCAACTTCAGTACTTAAGAAAATATATGGCATGTAATATTTCATATACATTTATTTTTTCATGTGCATAGAAACATAAGTAGATACACACACACACATATCTATCTGTATATATATAGATAGATATGCTTGTGCTCATATTTAGAGCACCACATTCTCAAATACATGCAGCAATTATTCCAATTTTGATTTCTAAGATTCATGGATATCCTAATATGCCATCAAGAATGCATCTCCAACAGTATATTACACAATCAGCCCAGTCAGAGAAAATCACAGCATTTCAGGCCAACTGCAGGTATCTAAAACATATGTAGTATATGCACATTAGTATACACACACCAGTGCGAGCAAACGAGACAGCAAAAGCCTAATTCTAATCTTCCTTGCCTTTCTACCTGATATAAGACTGAAATAGCATTTGAATTTCAGAATTTGAATGACTCTGAATTATTTTTGAGAAAACACGCATTTTGTTGGTTATGCTTTTCATCTGTTGGGTTTGGTTCAAATTTCACTACAGAAAATGCAGGTTCTGACTACTGTAGTTATTGAAATGGATTGTTAGCACATGTGGACCCTTCCTGAATCATGGTGGGGAATAATAAAAACATAATCCATGTATCATAGAAGTTTTCTCATCTCAGTTTTGGAGGGAAGGAAGACTGCAAAAAAACAGACTACCCTAATTAGGCCTCTATAAGGAATCTTTAAATGCTGCTGCCTTAAGTGAACCAAAAGAATCCAATTTTCTGCTGTAATAAGGAACAGCTTCATTACCTCCGTGAACATAGAGAGATACACATATCTGGCACTGATACAGAAAGTACATTTCTAACCTACTACAGGAGCAACACAGAAATCTGAACTTGCAGCAGGAGGGTTAAAGGATAAACATTTATAAATACCCAGAAAAAGAAGAACAAGGGAAAGCTAACAGGAATTAACAATCTTTTGAAATCTTATTTTTGCTTCCATAAATAGAAGGAAACAACTCTTTATGGAAACAAATATGTACCAATCTTAACTCATCCATCATATAACTGCAAACAGAAAAAACCACCATATTCTTAAAGTAAGATTTACATTAGCTTCTTACTCATTCTTCATACTGCATATCTCTTAAAGCATTGCATTTGAAATTGTACGACTATGTTTCAAGTAGAAGAGACCCTACATCATGCAATGACATAAACAGAATGTGTTGGGTTCAACACTCTCTTCTCAGTAATGTAGGCATACTAAATGATTGAAAAAATGCTATGCTATGACTTATTAGCATACTGACAATGGCACACTACCTCAGTCAGCAGCAATGTAGTTGTAGTAATTAATTAATTGCTCATTTTATTATTTTTAATTCAATGTTTTTACAGAGTTCCATTACTGGTAATTCTAGGAGGACTCATTTAATCTGTTAAGAGAAATATAAATCTGAAAATACCATACACCATATGAGAACCAAGGCCAGTCAAAAACATACAATATTGAAGTTTAAATTTCACAAATGGTCTCTATTAGTACTAAGCTGTTAGATAAACTGAGGTACCAGTTGTTTCAATGCACAGCAAGAAAACAACATTGCTTTAAACACCGTACCATTCAAATCTGTGGTAACCAACACATTCCTTTAAATAATTTAAAAAAAGTATAACTTTTGTGTAAGAGCAACATTACTCTTAGGACCTTTACACACCTCCGTCTCTCCCTGACCTCTGATGTTGAGGACACAGTGCCAGAAGTAGCTGTAGTCATGGCTGTGGTAGTGGCTGCAGCATTTACAACAGATGGTGCAACAGGAACGGTCACTGCTGTAGGAACACTGTCCTTTTCTTTCTCAGTACTATCCTCAGCCCACAAACGATTTGAGGTACTACAGCATAACAAGCAGCAACACAAAAAAAGAGAAAAGGAAACAGCTAAACAATGAAAGCACTTTACTAAACAACTAATAACATGTAAATTGAGGGATGGATTTTTTTTTTAAGTAGCAAACTGAGAAAGGTCTCTACTACGAAAGCTCAGCTTGAGCTCTTAAATTGAATAAATTAAGAATTACCAGTTCACAATAATTGAACTTTTATTCTTCAGACCCTTCTAAAATTTGATTTATTCTTTTATACCAACATGGCTTTTATGTTACAGTAGAAAGCCATTCACAATTTTTGAGCCAAATTGTATAAAATCAAAACAAATTTAACAGGAAAGTGAAAAAATCCAGAGCCCCAGGATCTACTAAACAGGAACGCATGCACATACATAAGCACACAGTAGACCTGACAAAAAAAGAAGGAACAAAATATCCAGGTGCCATTACCTGCTTTGTACACCTGCTGAAGTAGAACCCGTTGTACTCTTTGTAGTAGTGTTTGTGCTGGCAGGCAGTGTTTTCTGAAGACCAGCAGAAGAGGTAACTGTTGATGCAGTACTTGGAACATTAGAACTTATCAAATCATCTTGTCTTCTACCAAAGGAGCCACTGAAGGAGAGACATGTACAATGACTGCACTTATTATTTATATTTATGCATTAAAATACCACCAAGCTGTGAATGATCTATGAAATTTCTGCCCATGTATTCTGTGCCTCAGTTGAGTCTTGAGAACTTCTGGTGCAAAAGAAGAATTTTTTTCATTGTTTCCTTGGCTAGGACTTTTAATTTATGAATTTGGAGGGCAGCAGAAGTGTCCCTTAGTCCTGACCATTTCTTCACCAAAGAGGATAAAGAATGGACTCTCACTTGTTTATGTAAGAATGTCTTGATCACATCTACTAAAGCATTCATATAGGGCCTCCAACATCCCATTTTTAAACTGCTGTTTCACCCACACTGAATACCTCAGAAAATGCAGAACCTTACTGCACAGCTTGTCAGGAAAGAAAATGTCATCAATATCACTCCTCTTATAATTTGAACGCAATTAAATATACTGCCCCATTTTTAAAAAATGTTTAATCATTCCCAGGAAGAATAACCTCCCACTCAGGTTTTTCCCTTGCTCTTCAAGCTATAAAGCAGACTCAGTGGTTTACAAGAAATAAATATGCATTATGCTGTATGAGACAGCCTGGTTACTAATAACATCAATGTCAAGACTCAAAAAAAATGCTAAATATGTATCACATACATCAGCAGTACATACCAATATGCAGCTTTCTTTTCTCTGATCTATTCATTTTAGTTATTTATTGCCCCACTAATTACAATGAAGAATTTGACTCAAACAGCTACACTGAAACTACACAATACAGCAAAGTTAATCATGTATTTATGTGCAGCATATGATTCCTCCTGAGAAAATTCTGCAAGTTAGGAACCAGCACACCTGAGAAATATTCTCGCATTTTCACAATTTACTTTGCATTCAAGTGAATTTTATGTATTCTATGATGCTGATACTCAACACAGGTATGGCTATAATTTACAATTAAGGACAGCAGTCCCATACCTCCAAGACTGTCATGTAAAAACCAGAATTCAACAGAGACAGAGCGCTTTCCCCCTTTTCATATACTAAGCAGAATTATATCCATTGCAACACTTAAAATAATTATCTTTGACTACTGAACTTGTCTGGAAAGAGTCAAATAGACCCCAAACTGAAATAAACCACAGAAAAAAGAAAGCATCCAACTTTAATTACATAGTTTAAAATCAGCACAACCACTGCATCATCATACAACTGCACATTTAAAACCAGCACAACCACCGCAACATACACTTTGCAATTATTATGAACGTGGCAATATGTCACCATTCAATTTTCAACTGTCCTTACAAAATGATTCAGTACTTGTAAACTTTAAAGCCTATTTTGACAAAAAAAAAAGCAGAAAATCCCACACCTTCTTTGATAACTTGTGTTTAATGATGTAGGACCTTCATTCAAACTGTTTTTCTTGACATCTTCCTCCCATTTTCTCCTGGTGTAGGAACTGCCACCACGTATCGAACTAGCAGACGAATCCCTGTAAAAGAGATTTTAGTTTAGCAAACTCACATTAAAGAAGGATGTTCTTGACGTGAGTTGAACAGGAGCTTCAAATTAAAATCCTGGATAACACACTTAAAATAAACATAACTGAATAGGGAATAAAATTGCTTTTATGGGCAATCATTTTCAAGCCTCTGTGGGAAGATACTACATTCATACTAATGCAATTAGAAACATAAGAATAAAGCAGCATCAAAAGAAAACTGCTAAAGGGGATTTAATCAACATGAAATCAATTACTGCTTTTTATCTGTGGTCATTGCTAGCTTTGTTTTCCCCAAAAAAGAAACAAGACATTTTTCTGTTTGCTTCTGAGATTATCCAACGCAGTAAGGGAAATCTACTTGGGTTTTTAAATAGCTGAGTTTATGGAATTTTTCATTCTTTGATGTTATAAGAAGTTTAAAAGCTGACAAGCCTTTAGAACTCATGATACCCTAAGACCAGTGTTAACTAGGCTTGCAGTAGCCATTCCTGAGGGGTCTGACGTGTATCACTAGCTGACATTACTTCAGTCATAAGGAATTTCCAGACTGTTGTTGCAGTTTATAGCAGCAAGGAACAACCTTGCAAAAATCTACTTAGAAAAACTATCCTGAAAACTGACATGCAAAAGCTGAATTTCTAACAAAAATGTCAGCTCAAGATTTGAAGTTCAGACAATAGGAAGAATAAAACATGTCTTTCACAAAATTATATATAAGACAATCAGGTGACCAAGGCAAAATAAAACAAAACTTTGAAAATATGCATTTTACGTTCAGATACTTTTGGCCATCATAAGAGACCTCTTTTTGCACGAAAATTTATGTTAGCACTTCTGCAGCTGGAAACAATGTTAGAAAATGATGAAACATAGACCAGTGTAGCGCTGTTTTCCACCAGCAAAGAGAAACACAAATTCTGAGATTTCACCTACCACAGAAAGGTCCTGCTGCATGACAATTTTTTCAAAATTACTCAAGGCTTCATCTTGCCAAGACACTATAGCACTTTTGCCTTAGCACTGGCTACTCAACTGAGGCTGGGTGTCTGAGATTTGTTAATCTAAAAGCCCAGCTGGGATTCATCTTGAAGTCACTTCAGTCACTCACACAGGATGTTAGCTAGGATTATGCTACATCATTGATTCACAAGACAAGTGGGTGTTATGTAGAACAAGAACAGGTCATTAAGCTAAGCGACAAGGACAAAGATCTTTGACAAAGGCAGAGACCTTAATAATTTATTAAGGTACCTGTGGGGCAGATTGTTAAATGCTTCATGTAAACAAGGTCAGAATAAATGCCGAAAACCTCTTATGGCTTTAGGTAGGCTGGACTGTCTGCCCTATCATACAGTAGGCAAAGTATTGATGTCTACAAGCAGACTTCATCTCTGGTACACCAAGGCATACAGAAAGTTCTCAGAAGATCAGTTGTGATGAGCACTAGGACTAACAAGACTGGTGACTGCAGTTAACCCAATGCATATGAGAAAAACTATACTATTGATGATAATCACTTTTGGAACTTTGTCTCTGAATAAGTCAAGACTGGCACATCAAAGACACAAATAGATTTCAACATTGAAGAAAAACTTAATCCCTTTGTTACAACCAATAACAGCTTCTAAGCAATAAAACTGAATGGAATATTTATTCCAATCTTAGGGTATCAGCTAGCTAAGACACTTTTGGAGAAAGAGATCTTTTCAGAAGAAGAGTTAAAAAAAACCAAACTGACACAATAATAATCTCTCTGGAAACAAACCAAAACTGACAAATTCAGCCTCAAAGAATATGGTAGCTGAATGACTGACAGCACAAACAGAAACTCCAAATTTCCCTCTTAGAGAAACACACATTGAAAAATACCTTGCCAAGTAAAATAAGAAAGGCTAACAAATACACTGAAGTTTAGGGGTGCGTGAGATGTGAAATATCTGAAATCCCTGATATATCTGAAATTCTGTTTTGAAACAGACTTTGTCACCCAGACAACTTAAGCAACTTCCTGCAACTATAAGAAGACAAAGTATTTATCTTGTATTTGCATTGAAACAAACAGTTTTCAAGAACAGCAACAAGACATTCTTTTTCAGGTATAAAGAGATTATCAATCTTACAGACAAGGATTACAACAGCACATTTTGAGCAATCAAAGGATTTTCTGCTCAGGTCATCCAGCATTCATCTATCTAAATATGATCCAACCAAAACCAAGGCATTATGGAGACCTCTAAGTTTTGTACAATGCACTCTACAGTAAACGCAGAAAACATCCTTGTAAAACCTCAGTAAAGGTGAAATGAAAAATAGGAGGGTTCTGACTGTGTAAATATGCCATGCAAGTACCCCAAATCCTAACAGATAGCAAGCCTATTCACCCAAATACTTGTTTCTTTTATTCTGAAAACCACAGAAGCAATAGCAGCAAAGAAAGTAAAAATCTCCAAAAGATACTGAAAGGTCAACATGTAAACAAGAAAAGTAGAATTGCTTGCCTAACCTATGATTCCTGTATTGCTGCTGCACAATATGGTTTTAAGTGAAGTCCATAAGAAACACATCATTTTATCATAATCAAAAATAACAATGCAGCCTAGTAGCAGCACTTTGTGACTCAAGACAAAGCAGTAAGATACTTTTAGCAGCCTTCAATTGCTCAGAAGTTTAGAACTGAATATTTTGTATTTTACTTATTTTCTTTGCCAAGAAGATAACACTCTTCGCATAGAATAATTTGGACTCTACAAAACATTATAATAATTTACAAGATCAAAAACCTTTAGGAATTGGACTGCCATACGAATTAGCATAATCTATATAGCCAGACAATGCTATAAATTAGCACTGTTTTAAAACATATAAGTTTGTCAGTCATTCTAAAATCTTATTTAAATTTTATATTAAAAAAAAATATGTAACTTCAGAGTCACCTGTTTTCTTTTTCATCAATGTCAGAGGTACTGGCCAGCCGTCTTGGTATTGTAGGTGCAACATATGCAAGTCGAGTTCCTTTTCCATCCTTCTCCTAAAAGACATTAGTTTTTTGTTAATTGTTACTATTATTGATTACCTTGTCTGGAAAAGCATCATTATGCCAACTCCGGCCATTTTTATTGTGACCCGATTATACAAATGAGTTTTAAGCTTTAGTTAGATATCATAAAAGACTACAACAGGAAAAGGAAATTGCTAATGCTTCTATTCTAGTGATGCTAATGATTTATTTCTCTTTTTTCTGCTTTGCTGCAGTACAATTCCAACAGTGATTCCTGAAAGCAACTGACTCAGTATTTATATATAGTACAGTACATTATTATTCGTAATCTTTACATCATATGAACATTTCTATTTGAAACAGAAGTCCAAGTTCAGTTTTGTTCAGCTACCTGAACAACATTCGGTTTAGTGTATCCATGTTTAGTTACAGAATCAATCTCTGAAAATAAAAAATCATTACGAAATGAAAATTAATACAAAA
>VWZV01003811.1:480822-558984 GCA_013397155.1 Irena cyanogastra | reverse complement strand
TCATTCATAAGATTCTTTTAGCATAATTCTCCAAGTGATGCAAAAGCTATCAAACCTCTGATGTCCTCAAACTGTAAAAATGACTACTAGCTTTGCAAGTCCTAAAATGGGATTAAATGCCAGACCTATGTACCAGGTCACCAGACACTGAAGGAGCATATTACACTTTGAGAGATACTATAAAGAAGCTCTGTAATTTAACTTTTCGGAATTTTAGTAAAGAACAGATGCGTACTACAATCTTACTTCAATAATACATCATTAATGTCTATACCAAGAAAGGTATATGAATTCCTCAAAACGTTGTTTTATCCTGAAAATTATTACCTTTTCTTTGTTGTCCAGCGAAGAGGAAAGTCTAGGACTTGATGCAGAACGCATAACACCTGCAGAGTCCTTTTCTTTCTGAGCTTCTTTGGAAGCTGTAATCTCTGCAAGTGCACCATAACTACCAGTTTTTCTAAGACCCAACCTCCATGAAGCAGGAGATTCATCTTTCCTCTCTTCATCTTTGGGAGAAACCTTGGTTGTAGATGTTGGAAACTATAAAACAGATGAAAATGAATTTACATTATTAATTCACATTATCCGTGGTAATTCATGCTCCTTGCAAAGATTCGAGAACACAACTGTTTTTAATAATCACAAGTGCTGAATTTGGAGGGACGTTGTGGTGAGAGGCAACCTATGCACTTTTCTCTTGAATTAGTCAATGAAACAGAAACGTAAGACCGGTCAAGGAATACCACTCTTATAAAAGTTAGCTTACGAAAACCCACACTTTGTAATACACACCGTGAACTTAGATAAAAATTTAGAAACATGCAAATCTGGTATTAACATTTTGATTAAATATGTTATTTTGCAACCTGTACATAAACCTGTGCACACAAGAACCTCACCATAGATTTTTCACCCTTATTGGGCACAAGAACAATGCCAGTTTTGCGCAAGCCCTGCCTCCATGATGCAGGATCTACTGACTCCACGACAGGCATGACAGGAGGAATGAAATCATACTAAAGCCAATTAAGACAAGACAAAGACGAAGATTGAAAGGAAGGAAAATAGAAACCAAAAGTTGTTTTAACACCATACAGTTTGTTCCTAGGTTTATATTAAGTAACTCCTCATTACAACACAAAAATATCAAAAAGAAATAAGACACTTAAAACCATAGTAACAGATTACAACTAAATGTAACACAGCATGTTTAGTTTAGTCAGAGACAGAATTACAGCTTGCATAGAAAAGAACAAGAAAGCCTGTGACCTTTCAAGGTCCCTGGCTTAAATCCTCACACTGTTGAGAATTCTGGAAAATTCACACTAACATACTCATTATCATGTATCACTCATATCCCTGAATCACATCCCATGCTAGCCTAGCTTTCCTCCCAAACTTGCCTTACCTTCAGTACCTGCAGTCACAGAGTAGCATTAGTGAAAGCAAGGCAGACTGAAAGAAACCTGGCTTTAGCTTAGTGTACTGCATCTGCACCCCTTGGTTTGGCCATGTATGATGTGAAAGCAGAAGTGCAGATACAGCAGATCAGAAGGTGCAGACCCAAAAAGGCAGGTGCAACTGTATGTGCAAGATCACACACAGAGTGCTGCTTTACCTTCATTGGTAAAAACAGTTTAAAGCATTTTTGTTTACTGATAGGAGCTGTAACTGCTCCTTTAGGTCACATATACCTGCTATGGCACAAGATAAGAATTTTGATATAAAGTACATTTATTTTGTAGCTACAGAAGGCCCTGAGCTTCTCACATAGTAATAGGAAGATAACTACAGTTTATTTTTAGCCTGCACCTTTTGCCTAGAAGACCAAAATATGAACCATTAATTTCTGCATAACAGAATTAGAAGTGTATCGATGATTTGTAAAAGGTTAAAATTCAGCTTAAAATGAAGCTTGTTTCCTCTCTTATGAAAATATTCCCCCATATCATTAAATTACATACCTACACCTGTTACATTAAAGCATACTTTGTAAGAAGAACCATTATTAGATTCTACTGTGTATATAGAAGTATAACCCCAGCAAGCTCCCAGGAGCAAAATATACTTTATAGTATTCTCCTAGGAGTAAGTCTTTTTTCTCTACTGTGGCTGCAGTATATCATGGTAACCATTTCTCCTGAACACTCTTTTCAGATGCATCAGTAGAGGGTTTTAATTTGATGATGATGTGTACAGAAAAGTTGTAATGAATGACAAATTAAGATTTACTGGCTTACTCTCCAGATTGCTCTGATATTCTAAAAGTTTGACTTCTGACTATGCATTATTATCTACTGTAATTTTTTTCCCTAGGCATACCTATCTTCCCCTTGCCAAGTAAAACTAAAGTTCATCCAAATGAACTTTTCCTGTAAAGTTACAAACTGTAAAAGCTTCTAGCAAGCAATATGGCCTTGCTAGGTGTGGCTTTGAGCTGTGCATTATTTGAGCTGTGAATAAATCATGTGTCCCTATTATCTAGCTCGTCCTTGAGGTCCTAACCATATTAAAACAGGGATGAGACCCACACCACTTTCTACTTCTTATTTCAGGTATAATTTTCAACTTCTGTGCCAAAGCACTAGCTGAATACTTCAAGGGACTCCCAAAAGTTACACAGTAATGCCTGCCTCCCTTGAATTAAGTGCATCAGAAATACAGGCACAGAGAGACACTAGAACTGTAGCTTCTAGAAATTCTGGAGGAGTCTAACATAGAAAAGATTTTCAAAAGATGAAGTTTAATTTCAGAAAAAACAAGAACTCCACTTACTGTGGAACAAAATTTTTCTTTTTCAGAAGGATTTTACAGTCAGCTATTTCACAGTTCTGTATTTTAGGTCCCTGTTCAGAATTAAAGCCATTCAAAATTTTTAAAAAATTAACAGTTTCTGGGGAAGAACAGGAAGTATTTTAAGAATCTGTGCATATTTTTATCAATCCACCAGTTAACCAAATCTACTCCTTACAGTAGAATCAAAAAATATATACTTACATTGAAAAAAGAAAGAGAAAATAATAAGATTACAATATAACAGAAAATAAAAAGGTATTTTCTTTTACCTTCTTAACAGGTGATGTGGGTGCCCCTTGGCCACCAGCTACTGAAGGCGCCATCACAGCTACTGATGCTGGTTGTGTACTTGTGGTATTTGCATTATTAGCTGCCAAGGTTTTGGTCTTATCTGCAAAATATTGATAAAATTTTAATCTTCAGTTTTCATTCACAATTTCATCACCTTTACAACACCAAGCAGAATTTCTATCCAAAAAATTTGACAGTTAACTTTATGACCAGTATTTTATTATTTACTCCTCACTGTTTTCTCCTTCATACACAATTTACATCCTAGCTAGGTCCACCTTCTTTTTCTACAAGGTTGTTCATATAACAATTTTTTTGTATTCATCAGGTGTTACCACTCAGAGATGCTGAGACAGAACTACAGAAGCATTTAGGGTCAAAGTGACTCAGGAGATCACCTAATTCATCCTTCTGCTCAAAGGATGGTCAACGCTGTCTACGGATCATGTTGCTCAAGGCTTTGATGAGTCACATCCTTATTCCTTAAGTTTTAGCTTTCATTTTTCCAGATTCTGTACTGTATTAGTATATAACTCTGAACTTCATATAAAGTGTTAGCAAGTTCTCCTCACAGTTTAGTTAGACAAAACAATCCTTTTCCAGCCTGAGAACCAAGGACACCATTGCAGGTTCAGGCCCAAAAAGTATAAACAACAGTGAATTGAGGAGAGCAATCTGGGAGGATGGCACTTCATAAGCTGAAGCTGTAATTGGACAATTGACCCCAATATGTAAATGGACCAAAACTTATATTATTAAAGTGTAAAAACTCGTGACCCATCATCCATCTTGGGTGTAGCCGTGGCTGGGCTCTTGTACTGCCCAAGGTGTATCCTTTAAAGGCCTTTTAATAAATATCTACTTTATTCCTTTAACTCTGTCTGGCCTCTGTTCTAGGTAGCCTCTCAAGGCATCAGAAAAAGTTATCAGGAGTGAAAGCATGGAAAGAGAAAAATAGATTTTTCACAACTGTATTCTGAAATTATTTCTAGAGCAGCAAGAACATAGTTGTATGCATGACTGAGCTGATATGGACTATTTTTAAAAAAAATTAAAGTATGTAAAAAAAACCTAAGTTACAAAACCTGAACTGATGAAAATTTTTTTCTCTTGTTTCCCTGTCCTTTGCAATAAACTACATTCATATTTCCCTTCCTGGTCTTACAGACAGAAGTGTATTTATATTTAAACTCTATTCTCATGTAACCAATGAAACAAAAATACAGCAAAACATTTTAATTATCCCAAAAGATTAGAAATCACGATTTCCAGTACTTCAGAATACTGAACATTGTTAAAATATTGCACAACCAGAATGCTCCTTATAATAATAATATTTTTCACTAGAAAAATCTTTCACTACCTTAAGCTGAATAATGGTAAAAAAAAGGGAAAGTAAAATCTTGGAGCTTAAAGAGATGTAGCTCTACAGGGAAAAGCTTCAAGTGTATCTTGCCAAATAAAGTATGATAAAGCCTTGTTGATATTAAAACCCCCAAAGTTTACATAAATTAATTCTTGTGTCACAGTCAAATTTTCCTGGCACAAACTACTGGCAATGAAGAGAACACAGTTACCAGAGTGATAAAGTTTAGCAGACATTACAGTCAGCTCAGTGACAGAGAAATTACTACATGTTATACATTACAAGTAGTTTGAGTTTAGCAAAGCTCAGTAAATAATGGATGCAAGTACACTAAGGTAAAAGAGTAATTACAAAGCTTGCCAGACACTTTTTTTCAGCTTAATACTGAAATGATGTTACACAAAAAACCAAAAACAAACAAACAAACCAAAACAACAAAAAAACCTCCAAACGTAATAGAAAGTTTGGTTTCACAACTTATTTTTACTTCTACCTACATTAAATGCTTATGATAGATTGGCTAGCTCTAAAATACCTTCTTAGTCTTATCTTTTCAGGTGAAGAAATTAGAATGCATTAAAATAAAAACTGACAGCTCACCAAAAATAGTTATTTATTTTTAAAAGTTTAAGTATAAAATGTTAACAAGCTGTTTCTAATGGCATCCATGTCTATGTATTGTACTGCTGCATTGCAATTCTAATGTTCTTTATTAGGACTGAACATACATCTTTAAACACTTATTGCCTGACACTTGTTTTCTGGTTTGAAAGGAAAATATACTATGTTGTTCTTGTATCAGTACTTGCTACTCTAATAATTGTTCAACAAAAAAACAATCCACTAATTCCATTTCCCAAGAGAGAAATAGAGAGTAATGTGCGTACAACTCAAAACTTCTCAAAGAACATTCCTCTTGAACTGAAGTTATATAGGAAGTAACAGTTAACATTACAATAACACCTTTAAAAGCTTATCTCAGTACATACTGAAAATATATGCACTACTACCTTATGAATACTTGAGCCGGATTAATTAATTCAAGATGATAAGAACAAATGAGAATGTTTGCACTTCTGCTCATCCAATCTCTATACCAGTTCCACAAGCAAATACTGCTAAGTCTTCCTCTCTAATTTGATTTTCTAACTTTGTCAGTGTTTCTGACAGGCTTATATTATTCTATCTATCTAATTAAAAACATCAATTTTTTAGGCAGCCAATCAAGTAAGCTGGCTAATAGCTTTAACCTAAGTAGCTACCAGTAAAGACATGCATTTGATACATCTGTTATGACTTGACTTTAGACATATATAAACTTACTTTAAAGTAACTGGAAACTTAGTGAAATGCACAGGAATTGGTGAAATATAACATACTTACAATTGTAAGTATGTTACAATTGTAAGTATGTTACAATTGTAAGTATGTTACAAATGTAACACACAATAACTCTGTTTCATGAGCTATTAAATAAGTAAATTTAAAAAGTAAATATTTAAGGAAAGCCAATGCTCCAAATAACATACCTGTCTCTGCTTCAGATTCTGAGTCATCATCCTCTTCCTCTTCACTAGAACAACTGGATTCATCCTTCTTTCCTTCTTCTTCTTCATCTGCTTTCTCTTGTTCCAGAGACTCTATACTAGATGCATTCTTTTCTTGCTCCATAATCAGTGTCTCCTTACTGAGTTTGAAAAGAGAAGTATTTATTAAGTACTGAAAAATTTACTAAAGCCTGTTAAGGACTTTGTGTCAGCTTGTAAAGTCATCTTGAAAGACTTCATAATTTTTCTTGTTTTTACTTACTTTTTAAATGTTTTCTGTGTCTGATTATTATCCATGTTGGCTGTGGATTCAATTAGGGGAGATTTCTTTTCACGTTTTTCACTATGAAGCTTCAAAATATAGAATGATGCAGTTTAATTGTTAGAATGGCATCACTGGGACAAACTTACAAATGGAGGGAATCGCTAAATACTACAAACACTAGAATGTGCAAAAACTTTCAAAGTATTAATGTTCAAAGCTCTAAAAATCTTAGAAACTGCTATTCCAAGTAAGATGCTCACTGTTGATACTTCAGATCATAAAATGCCCACTGGACAAGGCAAGGTGTAGATCGCCTTTTTTCTTCCAAAGCTTTTTTGGTCACATATAGGTGACTGAGTAAGGGCATAAAAGAACTTTTGAGATGACTGTGGCATCACCTGCATTGACGACCTGAATTTAAAACTTTGGTTTTAATTTATATGCTGCCTTGAGTTTGATACCATAATCATATGTATAATAAAACAAAACATACATATCTATCTATCTATCTATATATGCACAAGGCCTACCAGATTCTGCTTCTTTTGTAACTCTTCTAAATATCCTAGAATATCTTCATCTGCCACATCAAACGCTGTCTGACCCTGGAGAAGGGGAAGAAGTAAAACACCATAATTGTACAACAGAATTTAAATGTATCACACTACGATATCTTCTCATCACACGATGATGCAGGTTAAGGAGATCATTTAGAGAGAGAAATTGGAAAATATGAACCAAGCTCTACTGCAAACTGTTAGTCTGTCAGTACTTGAAAACAATTTTGCAATATTCCTTTTTTTTGGGGCAGGGGGAGAATTCAAACAAAAACATTTATACCTGATGAATAAACACATTTTTAAGTGATAAAGACATGACAATAAAATTTTACTGTCGTTTGAGGGAAAAAAGAACACTATAAATAAAAAGTAGATTGATGAATATAATCTCACAGTATTCATGTCAAATAGCTGTTCACAACAGCAGTTGAATGGATGGATCCTGAGCAGTTCAGTATCCTGCCCATCTTAGACTATCACATACACCTTGATTTTTTTAAGTTTTAATGATTTAAGGGAGTTACACTAAATTTAAGAAGTCATGCATTCACATTTTACAGCAAAACTGTATTTCACAATTTACATTCTATTTCATAAAAGATCTGGTAGGACCACTTGTTATTTCTCCTTAGGGTATGTCTTCCATGGGACATATGCCTGAAGGCTGGAATCTAGGCCAAGTCCTATATTCACTAGCATAAACGCAGCTGCATCAACATGCTGGGTGGGCTTACTGAGATGTTGGGGGGGATCACGACAAGATCAATCCAGGATGTACTTCTGTACAATAATCAGTAATAAAAACAGAACTGTCATTTAGAAGTGGCCACAGCAGCTTATAAAAATAATGAAAGGTATTCCTGTTTGTGCTTATTTCAGTTTCTCAAAATGCTAACTGAAGGCAAACTTACTCCTAATTACACTGTGAAGACTATCTTAACCGGTAAGAAAGGATGAGCCTTTAAACCACTAGTTCTGACCATACACCAGAAGCATGTGCACCTTTCAACAAGCATTAGCCAAAACAGCTTGAGGTCTTCTGCCATGTGAACTATTACCCCAAGTTTATATTTGCATTATAACTACAGGTTTTAATGCGGCCTTCTATTTTCAGGCAGCTATTATGTGGTAGTTAGACCTACTACGACCACTAAAAGTCACTTTGCAGAAAACTTGCAGTTGGAAGGTTACATCTTAAACTCAAATCTGCAACAGTTGATACCAGAAGTCAGGTGCCTAAACAATAACGGCTGAGTTCTCTGAGATGCTAAGCACATACAACTGAAAACAAATTCAGAGTTTTCAATTCTCAGATTTCCGAAAGCAAAAATGCTTACTAGCTTACTTAAAAACAGGAAAATCTTTCCTAGCTTGCAGAGGCAAGTCCATAAACAAAAAAAAGCTGGTATGTCTCTATGCCTCTTTTTTTCTTATTCTTGTCCAGTGGATTTGAACATAATTTTATAAGAGTGCTCTCTAGTGTATAACATCCACATTTTAACAACCCCAGTAAAAAATCTAACACATAAATTGGAAGCAGAACAGAATCTATCTGTAAAACACACTACAAAGAGAAGAATGAGAGCTCAGCGCTTACATGGCTGAATGAAAAGTTTTGGATCGTTTTGATGGTTATGTGAACTCATGAACATATTTCTGTCTATTGGGAGCAAGATCAGCAAGCTACACAGGCCATTGCATAAAAGTCAAAGAAGCAGAGCTTAGGAAGCACTCGGGTTATGTCCAGGGGGTCCAGAGCTGCCTACAAATTTCTTCCACCACACCCAAATCAGCAAAATACAGTGACAACTCTTTAATATACCAACACAAACTGAATTTAAGAGTTAAAACACTACCCCCCAAAGGCATCATCATCATCTTCAGAGACCAAATGAAAGCCTGAATGCAATCCATCAAGTTACTAATTTTGTACCTCTGGAATGCCAACAAACTCTTTCAATTATGAATTTCCATATCAAAGATTGAATGGACCATTTAATACAGAACTAAGCATAAAGTTGGCCTGGAAATTAATTTAGACAATAAGAGAATTTAGTTCTGAACACAACCATGCTGTTTTGACAACACATGCATTATATAAAGCTCCAAGTACAGTAAACAGCAGTTTATCATCACTTTTCTTACCCTGGCTTCTAAAGTCACTTTAGAGACCAGAACTTTGTATCTTGACAAGGATTACATAAAAATCCTACCACTTTGTTGACAGCCTCCATATCACATAGGTTTTCCACTAAAATGCGACATGCTTCTTCTTTACCCCAGTGAGCGGCAGCATGAAGTGGTGTCCAGCCATCATAATCTTTAATATTTACATCGTAGTGAGCCTGTATTAAAAGCCTGAAAAAATTAAAAGAAACAGAACTTGACACTGCTGACAGGGATAAATAAGTTTTCGTAAAAACGGTAAAACTGCTCTATGGTAATATCTTTCTCCTTTTTTCTCATTGATATTTTAGTTGGGCCACTGAGTTGATCTTACTTCTCACAGAAGCACCTGCCTTTTCATTGTTTAGTAGACGTGCATACATATTTTAAGGAAAATTCAAGAAAAACAGCCTTTTCCATTTTCTTCTCTATTCACTTCCTCTCCAAAGACCATTGTTTCTACAGTTAGATATTCTTCTCTGTACATGCAGTAACAGGCAAAAGGCTTTTTAAGGAAAAGAGTTGTAAAATGTAAAAAATTGTTAGATACAGTGTTCTTATTAGTAAATTATTAAAAAACTCCTTCCATTCTAAAATTAGCTGCTTGAAACTTTCACTTCCTGTCATTAACTTTTTGCAAAAATCTAGTGTTTACATGCTTAAACTGTTCTCTGAGAGGGAGCAGAGTTCCTCTAAGAGAGGACCTGCTGTTCTGCCTGCATTCAGCACTCATATTCATCATGGTTCTCAGGTGAGCATCGAAGTGACAAAGGACACTTAACCTAACAAGTATTTCTATGTAAAGAGCTAAGAGTTGTCTGATCCACTGTCCATAACTGAAATCACATAAGAACAAAAAATTATTTTCCAAAAATTCTCTCAGTTTCTCAAGACCCAATATACTTATAGAAATATCTTCCAATGAGTCAACTTTCACACATGCTGAGCTGCAAATCTTGCAGTCTTGCATCCAATACAGAACAAATATTTTTGAAAATTGGAGGCAATCACAAAAATTGCCTGCACATATGTTTTGCCTCTCCTAGGAGAAATATACAGACCGGACTACAAAAACCACAATAACTGAGGGAGCTAAAAACCACCCAAACAGTTATAGATACAACTCCCTTACAGACACCTGCTACTCTAAAACAAAAATTCCTCTTTTTCAACAGAATCATTTCTCTTCATCATGTTGAAGCATCAGAGTTTTTTGAAAAAGAACTCCCATTCCATAAAGGTCTGCTCTGCAGACCTTAAAGGCACTAATTCTCACAGTCAGGGTATGTGCTCATTTTCACTCATGTTACAGTTTGTAAGAGCTCCTAGCACTGCTAAAGCAGTCAAATAAATTTACAAACATGTTAAAACAATGTATTACTAATTTTGTTTACTACTATAAAAGCAGATCTTTGATGAAAAATAAAGTAAATATGTTACGATATGTATTGATATTACATTAATGAAAAGCTGTGAATTAGGGGACATCTGGAGCCTAAAGCTTTCCAGGGAAGATTTTTAAGAGTCATGACTTTTAAAGACATCATCAAAACAGAAAGTTATATTATCTGGTTTTTAAGCATAAAAACTTTTAGCCTGAATTACAAACTCTGCTTTATGTATGTCTTGAAAATATGCACCAACCAGGATGCTAACTGGCATTATAAAAAGGTCTTAAGCTCGTTTACATAGCTGGCTTTAGAAACAGACAAGTTTTTTATCATCTTTCTTCTCTTACAAGTAAGTATTTAGGCTCAACATGTATACTGAATTA
Source organism: Irena cyanogastra (assembly GCA_013397155.1). Lineage (NCBI taxonomy): Eukaryota > Metazoa > Chordata > Aves > Passeriformes > Irenidae > Irena > Irena cyanogastra. Next base: position 548,216 of record VWZV01003811.1, on the reverse strand, counting down.
GTATTTTGAGTGACTTAGAATAGAAAGCTAACAACATGATGATCTATGAGTGCTTGAAAACATAAAATCAAGCTTTGAGAACAGATTGTTCTAGAGAGACTGGGATTTTCAAGATACACTCCCTACAGTTAGAAGTGCCCAATTTGAAGCAGCATTACATCAAAGACAACAAAGACAATAAAACATGAAAAAGTTAAACCACACTTACTTTAAGACTTCCGTATAGCCCTTAGCAGCAGCTACATGAAGGGCTGTACCACCAGATTTTGCATGCCTGACATCATTTATATGGCCACTGTTGAGCCACTGTCTTGCATCTCTTAGCATTATTCGTTCTTCTTCTTTTCGAGCTGATTCTATATCAACCCCTAATTCAGATATGGAGGGGGAGAGGGGAAGAGAAGACACAAAATATTTTAGTTCAAATACTTCAATTATATAACACAGATTTTATGCCACATTTATATGATATAGTTAAAAAAGCCCCTAAATCTGAATCACATTCAGAGTTAGATATGAATAATTTTTGGAAAATGCATTCCAAGATTATGGAAACATCCAATATTGTAAGGTAGCTTGCATAATGCCTTTTCTGACAAAAGGAAGGGCTGGGTGGAAAAAATATTATAACTGAATAATAACAAAAATCTATCTACTAAAACTCTTTGAACTCATTCTTCTAAGAATGTCTACCATCATACTTAATAGCCACTGAAGCAACCTGTTAAAAAACAGAGAAAAATTCTATTTTAATTTTCTAAGCACCAAAAAATAAGCCTGTGTTGATCTACCTGTATACAGTAGAAAACAGCTGAAGTTGTTTTACAGACAGATCTCTTCGGGAAGAGAAACAATCTTGCTTCTTAACATTGATGACAAGGCGGGGCTATACCTTTTATACTTTCTAAAGCATTTCTGGTTTGTCTCCTATCACTGTATAAATCACAAACCTTATACACAGACAACACTTCGGATATTGCACTTCATAGCTTTACTGAAAAAACACCCAAAACACTGAAAACTTTTTACAGTATGTCTCACCAAAAAAAATTATACGCTGATGGAAAGGGAGAAACAGAGTCTAACATTGTAATACCTACAAGTATATGCATCAGGTTAAACAAATGGAAATAAAATCCAGACCCTGAATAGGTAATGCAAAACATTATTTGCAAGCATTTTTTTTACGTACTACTTAAAAACATAGCAGGAACGAGATCTTGAAAAGAACTATGCATGAGCATAAGTCTATCTATGATTCCTGAATGGTGACAACTCATACAGAAAAGTGCTTTAGAAACTGTGATCATCAAAAGCACAAATTGTATCTGGGTTGACCTCTATCAGAAAATCAGTGGCCCAACCTTCAACAAAATGTTTTTATGTGTATAATTTGTCTGATCTTATACACTGGTATGCAGGGACTTGGGAGGCAGATACTGTAAAATTTTATGCTAAAGGCAATCAAAGGATAAAACTTCACTAAGTACCATAAAGTAATTGAAGCAAGTTAAACAGTCAGTGTTCTGAGGACTTTACTGAACTCCTAGACTCATTCAATTAATTGCCCGACAAAACCATTTTAATCTTGACAATTTAGGTAAAAAATTAACAGAATTACATTTTATCAGAAACTGACAAAACCCCATAATCTGGATGTTGAGTCTCCAAGATGCAGGAAGACATACAAGGCTGTTGAAGGACTCAGTAGAGGAAAAAGCTGAACAACTTTCCAAGTATGACAAATATGAAAAGCAAAGACCAGGCACTCTGAATCAATAATACATTGATAGTCACATATTCCGCAGGAAGCTCCTACACATTCGTAAGTGAGTTACTGCAAACTGCAACTCCATGGGCCTATGCATCTGCTTGCCTTTCAAACTGACACAGCAGTGAGCAGCAGATCCTGGGACAATACTTGAGAATAGTCATTTACACATCAGTGTTGCCTGCAAAATACTACTATATAAATAAATAGTGTATATTTGATCATCTCTTAGTCACATTTATGTTCATTCCCTTTTTGTATGCCCAAAGTCCAACTGTGAATCCTTATCAGCATGAGTAACCTTCTCCACCTGAAGGATCCGAAAAAATTCCTATCAGTGCAAAACTGTTATTTACATAGCTGTTTGTCCTAAGGCACTTTGGTATAAAGGAAAAACAGAAAAAAACCTCATTCCTGATCTTGTGAGCTTCTAATGGGTCACATCTAAGTTTACCTTCCAGACAGGCCTAATGATCCAGGTTATTATGTCAAAACAGCAATGCTCTTGCAGGAAAAGTAACTAATACTCAATATAGACTTGCATTAATATCACAAACGATTGCATTTCTGAAGCCCAAACAAAATACAATGGTTGCACAAGAGTAATGGCTGTATCAATACATTATTTTACAAGACAGTAAATTTCTGGTCATATTTCAACAGAAGAAAGTACCAGAATCTTGCCAATCCAAATAAAACATTCCACATTAATAACTGGCGTGAAAATGGGAATTAAACTTTGTGGAACACAAAAAAAGCTGTGCTCTGACATAAATACAATTCCCATTATTAACCACAGAAAATGGAATGTAAACAGCCTTTATTATACCTTGTATGGGCCTTTCTCCTTCCTTTTGTTTTCCAGACCACGGGAAAAGAAAATGCTCATCATCTGTTTCCAACCCTTTCTCCCGACGGCCCATAGATGGCAATGCGCTGCCTCCCAGCTCAGCCTCAGCACTCGCTCACACCACCAGTGCACTTAACCTCTCTGGCAGCCTAACAACTTATATCATTAATAATTTATTGCTAAATGCTTCCACTTTTTTTCTGATCAACAAGTGTTACTCAACAGCCCCAAACAGGTTTGAAAACAGCATGCCATTCAGTGAGCATTTAATGAAAATTCAGCATAAATTTAACTGCTGAATCATTGTTTCAGGACAACTCAGCCATATAAAGGCATGTTTTATAGATACTGCAGGGAAGATCAACCCACTTTTTACTTCATGAAGTGAATGTTTATATACAAATGTAATAGTTCGCATTTTATCCACATAAACAAATCTGAGTTAAGCAATGTATCTGGTAAAGTCTTTTTACATTACCTATAATTAAGAATGAGGAACATGTGTTTCTCCTTGGAACAGCAGGAGTGACCACTCGGATAGTTACTGAATAAATAGCTGCCACACTGAACCCCTGATTCACCTCGCATCACCTCTCCTCACTAACTCACCTCCTGAGAATGTTTCCTGTAATTCAAAATAACTGCTTAAGCAGTTAAAAATAATTTTAAGAGGACATCTGATGATCAACAGCTAAAAAAAAATCACTTCAAACCATTATACGTAACCCCACTCAAGGCCCAAGGAGAGACAACATTTAAAACTGGCCAGGGACTAAAGCCACATCTCTTTCAAGTCTGCTGGTTTTCACCAGCGCAAATAGAAACTTTACTGCTAAAAGACAATTTCCACAACTCTGTGTTGAAACACTGCGGAGTAGAAACACGACAGGTCACAATGAGAAACTAAACAATATTTTTGATGAAGCTGAATGATTTTGAGAATTGCAGTGGTCCCTATATGGGACTGATGAATGCAGAAGATATTAGTCATATGGAGGAACAACAAAACAAGTCCTCGGTAAAAGGTTTTTTTGTAACACACAAAATAGTTTAACCATATGGAGTGCAAACAGAACAGCTGTTCAGCACTACTCTGGAATAATTTCCATAAAACACCTGATTTTGTTATCTGTGAAGTGTTTGTAACTGGGTCAAAAAAATCTTTTTGTATGTAATTTACCTTCTCACAAATTACAAAACTAAGCTAGGTTGTAAGCTTAAAAAATAATTAAGCCAATAATTCCCCACTGATGATGAGGGTAAAAAATATTTTCCTAACTATCAGAGTGCTACAGCTTCAGTTAACAGGATAATTATTCCCTTAGTTCACAATTCCTGCACAGTCCATTATGTCAACTCATGCTATTTGCTCAGCAGGACACAAGAGGACACGAGAAAAGGCACCTGACCCTTGGTGCAATTTAGAGGTGTAGCATGTGGGGATCAGAATGACTGAAGAAAAACAGACACTGGATAATAATACCAGAAAATCTTTCTTCTTTAATAGCCAACACTCATTACAATAGAACTTGTATAACAAGAAGATTATTTTGGATCACTGACCATCTCCTCTCTAGTCAGATCAGACCTTGGATCCTGAATGCTAAAATAGGATGAGGAAACATTGCAGATCCTTCCTTTTATTAAGCCTGTAATGTCACACACAACTGAACTGTATTGTATTCTATGATTTATTTTTGTGCATTTAGTGTCTCTAGAGGCTTCCACATTTTATCCTGTAATAAGACATGTCCTTAAAATACAGCTTGACAGCTGCCAAAAATTGGGCATAAGTACAAACTGATGATTAATAGAATGCTGAGTAGCTGAGTAGTGTTTCGACATTTCCTATAAAGACATAAAACCTGCAAAAGCAGTAAAAAAGGAGACATAACAAGTGATTCTTCTCAGGTTTCTAACAGAAACAAACATCAAATATCATCATTTACATCTGAAACCACAATGAACCTGACCGATCTCTCCAAGCAATTTTTTGCCACCGAACAACTCTGATGACTGCCAATATGTAGGAAGCCAAATTTACAGCATTAACACTGCAACACAAAAACGAACCTACAACGAATGCAGGAATAAACACATGAAAGGGCTGAAAGGCAAATATGTTACAGAAAATGCCTACTTAACTTTCACCCTGCATATTTTACCTACACAGAGATAGGATATTTTGTTACCCAGGCTTGTTTATTTTCAAAATAAATAGGTTGGTCTTCTATTACTGTTAACAAAGAGCCAGGGCTGATCATTCCACAGACCCTACTGTTAACTTGCATTATCAAGACTGTGGGACTGCTTTATTTGATATGAAGGAGTGTATCATATGGAAGAAATACAAATTATCGCACTGCTCGAGGGATAATTATATTCAGCTACATGTATAGCCAAAGATGGAACTGTCAAAATATCTCACTGTTAATTGCACATTAAGAGAAACAATTAGGTTCCTATTTTAGAGCTATTAACTTCTCTAGCCACAACACACAATTATGCACTTTTTAAGTGATTCTGATAATGACTAAATAATCCTTTTTTAATGTAACATTAACATACAAATTTATGTAATATCTATATGCAAGCTAAGATGCCATCAAATGTGCATAATTAAAACTTTATTGCTGAGACAACTGTCTCATGATTTAGTAAGATATGCACTGTAAGTTCACATCCAGATTCATACCCTTTCTTTTCCATTCTCATCCACACTCATGAAATACTTCCTTTGATTTTATCTCTGCACATAAAAGCCCTCAGTTCTTACATCTTCAAACACAAATTTAGAAGGACGGATAATGCATGCCTTCTCCCCTGCTTCCGTGAAACAAACAAGCAAAACGACTGCCATAAAAATGCAAGAGGAAGGAAAGTAGGTTGTCCACGCCAAGCGAAATTTAGTATTTTAAAACAACCTAAATTATTCCTTTAGAAGTTAATACTACAGTGTGGGAATATGTACCTTCTTCTCATATTTATAAAGACAGTATCGTACACAGTTTACAGTAAGCTTCAATTGTGAAATACATAAACAAACCTCAATGAAATTTTCTGTGCTGTGGGATTATGCTGATTTTACATTTGGGCTGTTCAAAATAATTTAATTAAACTTGCAAAAGAATAAAAATTAGTGTTGTTGTAATTAGTAATGTTGAATATCCCCATCACAAAAATGTATGTAAAATCCATGTAACAAAATATTTCTTAAAAAAAAAAAAAAGCAGTAACGTACAAAAAAGAGATTTTGGAAGAGTTCATTCCCCAAACAATTCCAATTTCATAAAGAGCTACTGCAGTCATTTAGTATCGCACATCAGTAAAGCCAAGAATTTCAAGAACAACCTTAAAAAATCTAGGCTGAGGTGCATTCCAGAAACAACTCTCAAGCAAAGACTGACAGTACTGTTAGAAAAGAGAACAACTAACTAAAACAGAGAAATGATAATACAGACAAAAAATACACACAACTGTCTAATCTGATGTTTGCTGTGTGTTAACTGTAAAAACTGCTAATCAAATTTCTGTTACTACTACCAATTAACTGAATCAAAGCCTTTGCAAATCCACTGCCTACTTCTGTGTATCAGTAGGTATCTCTTATTTCCCTGCAGATCATGTCTTCCAGTTTCTTTTTACCATTTGCTTTGGGCATTAAATGGGTTTAAGCATATAAATTAAAACTGAAATAAAGCAAAGCCTGAAACAATTACTAGTTTACTGTTAAATAATGTAAATCTGTTTTAAGAGATAGACACTTAAACACTATACATTCTATATTGACCAACTCTCTTTAAAAAATAAATTGACTTTAACAGTCACAATTCAGCACAAGTTTTCAAAAATTTAGTGTCCATAAATACAACTACATATGGACACACATTTAGCGTCCATAAATACAACCACACTTCTGTATTCAAAATTACCTTGTCTATTTACTTCATTCTGAAGCAGCTCTTCCATTGCCTCTTCTTCAGCAATATCTAATGGAGTGTCTCCTTCACTATTTACAGCTCCTACATGTGCTCCTTGACTAATTAAATACCTGCCAATAGACAAAGAAAAAAAGCCCATAAATAACACAGTAAAGCTGACGCAAAAAAAAAAGCCAACCAAAAACCAACATAGCAGCCACTAGGATATCATATGCACACATACAATTAATAGAAACATTTCTATTGGGTGTAAGTACAAACCCTTTTGACTCTCTGCAACCTATGAATACCCATATGTCTTTTCATCCTAATACCTATTAATACAAATAGCCTTCTGGTCTTCAGTTTGCCATAAAGACTCCTGACATGATTGATACATACCTGGAAGAACTGAAAGAAGAAAATGGCCAGATAATGACCAAAAGTGATGACAAGGTGAACAAGGATGGAACCACCAACTCCCGTGACCTCTTATTAAGCCACTTTTCCTATAACTCACAAATTCAGTGGCATGTAGAATTTGCCAAAGTGATGACTCCTGATCTCTTCGGCAGCTTCTTAAAAGCTAATAAAAACAAAACCATATCTCCTTCTAAGTATTCATAAGGTCAGCTTTTGGTGAGGAAAGAGGCAAGGGGGAAAAAGAGAACAGTAATCTACACATTTCAACCCCATTATGACCCCATTATGTCTTCTTATTAAGTGTGTTACTGTCTCAGGAGTCAAGAACCCAAAATTCTCAATTTCCACTTATATCAAAGGATCAAGTCCAACAATAGGTCACAAAAGTATTATATTATTTAACTGTATTAAACCATAAGCCTAAGAAGTTATTGACAAGCCATGGTTAATAAACAATTAAAACTGATCAACAGAATCTTGCAGCTTCTGACTATAATATTTCAATTTACCTAAAAAATTCAATACTTTGAGCCATGACAAGAGCCAAGACAAGCAAAAAGCTGCAAACACACCTCTTGTCTTGCACAGCTTAATTCATATTTTCCATATTTTTGAGGAAAAAAAATCAGGATATACTGAAGAATCAATTATCCATCATAACAGGTGTATGAAATAAAAAGTGCTTTCCTACCTTCACTATCATAGAATGCCAAATTACGCAGGAGACAATCGCAAAATTAATCCAACAGTAATACAAATGCTTTGAACTTTATTGCTGCCTTAACTTCTGCCAATTAATTATCATCCTAAATAGCTGGAATCTGTTATCTTTAATCAGTAACTCAGAATTGAATACACTCATATTTTTTAATGTATGACTTAAATAGTACTTATTACTAAATCTTGTAATTACATCAAGAAGTGGTAAGAACTAGTAGATCACAAAATGAAAACTAATTCCCAGAAATGCAACTATTATCTCCTGGCATATACATCATCAGTTGCCTGATGCTGGTATACTATGTTGGTTTTATACTGTTCTTCTTGAAAGAGTGCTGTGCTCTAGCTCTGACCTCTCTCCTTTTAAGAGATTGAACTTCTGCAGGAACGAAAAATTAATACAGAGGAACAAAGTTTCTCAACAATACTAGTTGTATTAACAGTGAAATAGCCCCCCAGGTCACAGACCAGGTAATTGATATGCAGGTGTTTGCTAAACAGGCAGAAACAGCAGTGTGGAAATCAACTCTTTTACAAAGTCAAAATAAAGTCAACCACTTACAAAAATATCTTTATTAAAAAATCCAAGTGAATATTAATGCTCTTTCAATGTTTACCTTCTAATAGAGACAGGAAGAAAGCGATTTCTACGTATTTCCACATAATACCTCTAGCAGAATATTAAACCACTTCTGTAAGGAAAATACAAATCTCATTGAAGCAGTTGTATTTGGTCAACTGGGTCAATAATTTATAGATATGATAAGGGAAGGAATGCATAAAAAAGTGTAGAGAATGAATAAAAGGCTAGCACAGCATTTTAAAGAGTTATTGTTGCTATAGATGGACAGCTTCATGATCAATTGATCCTTTAAAGCAGACTTCAAAATGAAGCTGCTTACAGATCAAAATCAGATCAGCAATGCTAGGGGATTAGTAGGGTTGGAGTAGATTTATCTGATTTTCCTTTTGCAGGTGCTTACAGGGCTTTGGTTTTCCTGTGCCAGCAAAGCAAGCATAGGTGAACTTGCTCCAAGTTCACAGGATTTAAAGGGATGGAAGAAACACAACCAAGATGAAAGGCAGCACACTCCTTGCCAAAGAAGTAAGAACACACTTCTCCCAGCCTTCCTTCAGCCACTCCAAGTAGGCCTCTCTGCTGCTATCCCTCTCAAAAAATTAACATTGATCTCCTCAGGAAAATTATGTGAAAGAACATTATTTACTATAAACCAAGTAACTCAAATTCCAATTATTTTAAAGACACCTTTTAAACCAGATAATGAAATCTACATTTGTTCTGTTTTCCATATCATTCAGATTACCTTGTCCTGTAAAAGTGTACGTATGCATTTGTTTACTTACAGTATAGCTACTTTCAGCAAAGCAATGACAGGGTTCACATGGTACATGAAGTCAACGTGCTACCTACAGAATCAGTGGTTTCATTAGAAACTTAGTGCTACCACTGGAAAGGAGAGGAATCATTTTCCATGTGTAGATAACTTGACTCTGCATCGTATACACAAAGAAAACAGATTTGCTAAGTAAGACCAAGCGAATGATGCTCTGACTTCGTAGGGCATAACTGAGCAGAAGACAGTATCAGAACAACCCTAAGAATGAGAAGATTTTGCTGTTTACATAAGAAAATTACTTCTCAAATTAACTGTATTTCAAACTAAATGTTAATTAAAACTTAAAGTACAACTTCAAATAGGGGTGTATTTGACATTTCAGTTACCCTAGTATCATGTAAGAAAATCTTCACATGCTACGGTGTATTATTGTATGTAGGTATGTATGCATATATTAAGACTTTCATGTTTTGGGGAAAAAACTCAAACAACATATACAAACAACTGCTTGTATTTTACCTTTTTAAAGCAGACGTTACCTTCATCTTAAATTTCATCTTTCTAAAGCAAGCAAACATAACTTCATTTCCTTGACAGATATTCAATTTATACAGTTACATGTATACAGTGAAAAGGAAATCAAAGCTGTGTAATAAAAAGCCCAGACCCATGCATTTTGACACCATGTCTAGAAAAAGGTGTTTTATGTAAACTTGGAAGCAGTGAAACAGTGAAAAACATGTAAGACTTCCACCACCACCTACCAAACTTTTTGGTATAGCAGTTGAATTTGTATCTTTCAAAATTCACCCATTCAAAAATGGTCATGTTCAACAGACAACTACAGAAGAATAATTCCGAAAATCCAGTGATAATCTACATAATGTACTGGAAGGCGTTCATTCTAAATTTAAATAGATGACAAGGAAACAGTAGTTTGATTCATACCATCCTCTTTTGTCAAGTTAAAGCTTTCGAGTGTTAACACTCAAGCTAAAGGTACCACTTTTCTACTCTTGTGGTCTAAATACAGAGAACTGTAAATATCCCAGGAATACTAGGAGAGACAAAAGCAGCAAAAGAAAAGATACTTTTGTCCTGACAAGGATTATGCAGTCTGGGTAATACTGGAAGAAGAAGTTTGCTTTTCAATACCATTGTTTTATGAAGGCAAATATACTTCTAACTGAATTTTTTCTTTTAGCAGTCACTGCTGTATACTTCTCAATAGCTACTGAAAATTGAAATTAACTACTTCAAAAAAAACCCCAAACATTTATTTTTCTAGAATTATTATGAAACCCAGACACTCTCCCAACCTTTAGTGAAAAATAAATTCTTACACTACAAATAAAGGGCTGGATAAAGGATTCTCAGTATATCTGAGATAACAAAAAACAACCCTCTGAGATTACTGTATAAAAGCCAAACAGTTCACACCAAAACCAATCCCAGGAATAGGAAATAAAAAATTTTAACTAGCTACATGGCCTACATTCTGAATCTAAAAAAAAATCCCAAACCAATAAAAAACCCTTAAAACTGAACTTCATGTGTGCGTACATCTGTTAACAAAATGCATATATAGACAAAAAGAGAGGAAAACACCTCTCTTTGAAGACGTTTTGTATACAAAGTTGAGTCATATCTCTGAATTTAGAACTTAAGAATCTGGAAGATGCTCAAACTTGGAAAACAGCATACACTGCATATAGCATTTTCATATTATTTATCTCAGCACCAGAAAGAGGGGCATATGTTTACATTCAAACCTTGATCCAGTTCACAGTATCTGGAAACAAGTTTGCAAAGTCATTACAGATATAATTAACTTGAAGTACTGGCTGAACCTGAAGGTCACCAGAAGGGTGGCAAGCACGGGGAAGGGCAGAGAAGTGGCCATTACAAACTGCTTACTGAGCTCACTGGAGACTCACTACTGCAAACAAGTGGCCTCATCAGACTGCTCAGAAGACTGGACAGCAGTTCCTGACTCCTAAAATGTGATGAGAGGGACCTGTCTAAAAAAATGTTAACATATAGATTTTAAATGAACATGCTCAGTGTGTCCTTCCTGGGAAACATGGCTTAATTGCTAGTGGGGGGGCCCAACTAACAGCACAACTGGTCTGTCAAGAACTTTTAACTAATTACCTAACATTTAAGATTTCAGCTAAACCCAGCTGGTTTAAAAAAAATTCCATACATGGCGGAGTTCAAATTAATTCCACAAGTATCTTAACTGAATGATAACAATGAGCCAGGGACTGAAAAAGTATCACTGTATTCATGCAGCTGTGTAAACCCACATTTGAAGAAAAAAACAATAAAAAAAATTCAAAACTGATGATTTTTGAATACATATTTTAATTGGATTTTTTTAAAATAAAAAGCCTTTCAGAATTGTTTCACTGTTTAATTTTTTTTAAATATAAAGTATCAATGCACTTTTAAAAGTACATATTTGTAAAACATTCATATTACTGATAAAAATACATTTATAATAACGCTGGCCAAAAAATTAGATGTTCAAGAGGCATTTAATAAAGAAAAATATAAAATTTTAACATTACTATTTCCAATTTTATTAAAGTTGAAATACACTGAAACTGTAAAACTTGATCCTTCTCAGACCTTCTACTGCTTAAAATGTCTGGGAATATTTCTTAAAATATTTTCTAACTGTAAAATAGTTCCACTCTGATTTCCTAACAATGTTGTTTTCAACTCAGACAAGGTAGAAATGCTACGTCAAGATTACTTGTCATTTCCAAATGAAGTATTGTTTTGGTCTGTTTTTTTCAGTTTGGGGTTTTATTTGGTATTTAACTTTCAGCAAAAATAACACTTAAAGGCCAGGTAAGCAAAGGTATACATACCTGTATGGACAACATATTGAGAGATAGGATTATAGTTTCTATGTGATTCTTGAATTATAAGGATGCTTTTCTCAAAATAAGATATTGAAGTAAGGCGTGGTCTTTTTATTTTTCTTGAATATCTTAAAATAATACAAACCTGAAGCAAATCCTGTAGCATTAGAGTAACATTACACTAAATTCTGTTGTGGAACACAGCATATATATAGTGTGTGCCCACTGTGTCAGTGGGCAAGTCGCAGGGAAAACATACAGTTGGCTGAACAGGTATGAACAGCCAGTGTACAGCCACCTCTCAATCACTCCCTCACACACCCTCACAATGCTACACTCACTTCTGAACAAGTAATTCAAACCCCAGATAAATGTAATGACAAAAAGGCATAACCTCACGGTTTTGGAAACCTATGCTGTAATCCCTATAAGCATTTGGTGGAGAGTGTTATGTGTGCAACGTGGGACAGGCAAGGGAGGACTTGCCAGGCGTGGAGGAGTCCTGCCTGCCTGGGCAGGGACCCCTCACACAGCACCTGCTCTGCACCACGGGGGACCCTCCTCACCCCCTGAGAGAAAACCAACAGGTAACTTTCCTCAATCTCCTTTCTCCACAGCTGAGAACTACTGCACTTCTCTCTTCTGCATCTATGATTTATAAAAGAAAACGAAGGTTCCAAATTCAGCATTGGAACCAAAACTGTAGAAATTCAAGTGGGTCTAGAATCCTTTCTCCCATATGACTTAAAGATCAAAGGAGAACAAATCAAATGACTGGACAAACAAAGTCAAAATTGCAGGGATGTCTTATTCAGGCACTCTGCAAAATGCCCTCCCACACTGTCAGTCACCGGTGTGCCTCAACGTTCCGCCTCTGAGTATCTAAAACTGAACAGAGACTGGCACAAGAAAGACAGGCTTCTGTGATAGCATTTAAATTTACATCAAATAATGAAAAAACTCAGGCACTCACTCATATCTTCCCCTTTCGAAAAAAGAGTGCTGCAGCACTTTTAAAAAAGGAATGCTCTCCCTATAAGCAGTATCATTAGCTAGTAGCTATGCAAAACAGCAAGTTAAATCAGACCAATTAGGGTTATTTGGCATAACCAGACAATTATTTATTCTGAAATATATGAGTGACTATTTTAAGACAGTCAGTATTAACAAAAGACCTGAGGTAAATTTATGATTTTTCTCCTGCAGAATACAAACGCCAAGAATTTCTGATAGCTAGAGATGCTTAAAAATAATAACAAAAAACAGTTGAGAAACAAATGGCCAAAAGATTTTAAGCAAATAGGAGACATTTATTTTCAATTTTCATCAGGATAATCCACGCTAAAGCATGTATCTTTTTTTCTAAGTAATTAACCAGTTTGCAAAAAACTTTTTTCTGTCCTTCAATACGCAATAGCTCTTGCAGATAGCATCAAATCCATCTTCTGATTCTCTTCCATGAAGCTCTTATGAAAGGCATCTTGGACTGACATACATCTCTGCTTCAAAATTGTCAAATACTCCCAAAGCTATTGAAGTAGTCAAACAAAAACGAAAATCCTCCTATGTAAATAGCACTTTTTACCACTTCTAAATATTGTACCTATATAAAAAATATATTTATGATTATGAAGCCAACATTCCATAACATACCAACACACCACTGAATTTTGCACATAGCTCGCTGTTCCCAGCCTCCACTGCTACTTGGATGCCCAAGGAAGCACACTAAGTAGAATCCCATCTGTCTTCCTTCTTGGTATGCAGGAGCATGAAAGAAACAGTGTAGATAACAGCATCTGATTAGTTTTAGTCCTCTTGTCCTCCAAGAAACCTCTGAAAGAAGCAGCTCTAGAAATATTTGTAAGTAGGTGGCCAGCTAAACCTAATAGTGCAAAGATGGAACAGGAAAAATTCCTACTTGCAGCATCTGAAAAGCAACTAAGCCTTCATATTTTGCCTTATCCATATAGAGGGAAAGATATTTGAGAGGTGGCAGAGCAATGTTTAGGTGAAGATAAACAGTGAGCAAAGAAAGTAAAGTAGAAAACATGAAGAAAGCCATATAGGGAAACATATGGCCTATTTAAAAAAAAGAATATACCAAAAACCAACCAACTACAAAAAAAATCTCCAAATGAAGCATCGTCCAAGAAAAAATCAAAGTGGTGTCTGGCATTGCCAGGAGGAATACATGGCAAAAATTTCAGCAGGAATGAAATTAAGCACAACAAGAAGTATTTTTAAAGTGCATATCAAATGTTATTTTCATGATGCACTTCATGAATGAGCATTCATTTTGAAGCTTGCTGCATATTGTGCAAAAGTGAAGGCTTAGTATGAAAAATGTCTCGCTGCAGCTGCTGAGGTCATACTGTAACTCCAGCTGACAACATTATGCTTGGAATGCTTTCCCATAGCAAGTCTCCAAGCATTGTGGTGATTTACCGAACTGTCATCAAGGTGAACAATTGGGATTGTGTTACAGTGGTCGAGAAGAAAAGGTAACAGCAGCATGGAGGCAGAAGAGGAGGAGGGAGAAGGAAGACCATGCTGCTTCCCATTCTTCTCAGCTAACAAGAGGTGATCCCACCAGCAGCTCACCATCCCTCCTGCCTTATGCCAAAAGCAGCATTACTGTATGGTAGCGTCAAAAATAATGATTTTACCTGTTTCAGCAGAAGTCAATACTCTTAACAAGCTTGTTTTTCTCTATCAGCCACATACTCCCATTTATATCAGAAAAATTCAAACCAAGACCAGTTATTTTCTTGTGTTAAACAGATCTTAGCACATACATAGCTACTACATCACAGAACTTATTTTATTTTTAATTATATTACGTAATAATATAGTAAGCAGACCTCTCTGTAAAGCAACATTACAATCACAGTGCAGTTTCCACCATCACTCAGTAGTACTGAACTTCGTCTGACCTCCATTTAGATAGCAGCAATCTGCACTTCAGAGCAATTGTTTACATGTTCAGTCTGCTTTGAATTTCCTTGAAATCACTCTTCTTCCGAAGAAAGTCCTACTCTTCATTCAAACCTGATAAGCAGTATCTTCTCTGTAATAAAGACGTTTCAAATAATTACTTTTTTAATACTCTTTTCCTGTCAAATCCACTGCTTATAGAAATTCTCACATTTCTGTCTTAGTGTCTGAATTGTACCCAAATAACTCACTTTCATCAACGCACAGCAGCCCTTACGTGTCTAGAGATACCATGGCTACATCTACATGCACTTTAGAAGAATTCAAACATCTTTTATCCTACCTCACTCAGGGATAAGACTACAAAAACATGCAGATTGGGATCGTTTGCACTGAAATGACGCAGTTTAGGATAGCCAACAAAAGACACGGCTTTAAGACAGGATAAGTAGCTCGTGAATTGTTTTAGTGTCACTAGAAAGTCTAATGTATGTGCCAGAATAGGGTCAAACTCACAATGGAGAAAACAACTCAAGTAAAAGCTGAAAGAAAATAAAAACTGAGATGCAGAGAAATGACAATCTATACCACAACCTTGTTTTCTCCTAGAACACAATCCTCAAAACCAACTTTTCTGCGAGCTAAATTATTTTTATATCAGATAACTCAATAAATACTATATGCAGTGGTTAACAGCCCTAATAATTCCATAGATTCCACGGTCTACAGAGGATCTACCATTGCCTCTGTCATATAGCAATTTTGAATTGGTGGATGAGGCCCTCATATGGGACAGTATGCCGTACTTACCAAGTCTGTGTGCAATTCAGAACTTGGTTGCTCATGTGCATAATATACCTACAGCTGTTCTCCCATGTTCTAGTCCTACCTAGAAAATAGGAACTTACTGGTGGTAATGGGCAGTTACAAGCTATCAGCCAGAAAGGACCTGAGTGTTGTTTCTTGTCAGTCTATACAAGCTCTCAGGTTTCCACATCTCTTCTGTATGTGTTCTTTTCCATACATACCGCCTTCAACTTCAGAATTCAGATGCAAGGCATCTACTCTAAATTGTTTTCAGAATACCAATAAAATCAACATTTTTGTGAGAAACAAGTAAGATCTCTTCTATTTCACTTCTCAAAGCAGGATGGTTTTTTAGACATCAGCTCCATTTTCAAATTCTCTTTCAGCCAAAAATTAATAAGAGTGTGCTGAGCATGACAATGGGCATTAGTCCCTTGACCCTTTATTAGACTGAATGAACTGCTAAACTGTATTGTAAGAAAAAAAGATATTTCCCATTAAATCATGTTTCTGAGGAAGATAGCTTTGAAATTAATTTCTATTACATTTACCCTTAGAAGAACAGGAACAATTACTAAATACTAATATACTAACTAAAAATATTTAGGGTCACAAGTAGAGATGCATACAGTAATCCAATCTGAAAGAAGGAAGCTAGAGAGCACAAACTTTGTAGATTCTACAGTGACCAGCTCTCCTTGACTCCCTCATCTGAAGAAAAATGTATGAAAATCAGTTAAGTCCTATAGTTTCCTCTAACCCATCAACCATATTTTACTGTGCATTTCTGTCAGCTGGGTTTTATCCACACATCAGATCACAGCTACACAGTAGAAAAGATTAAACTCTACCACAGAATGACATAATTTCAAAAAGGGAACTTCACCATCAACCTTAACAATTTCATTAGCATTTCATTATTCTTAGGATATACACATACACAGCGAAAACATGCTGGAAACGGGACACTGCCACAGTACATCTTCATAAAAGAAAATGCCAGCTGATACTATCTCACTGATCTTCCAGTCTGTCCACCATTTTATCTAACAGAATTTAGCCTTATCCTTGCAGATAACTAATGCAAGTTTGGAGAAGGAGGAACCTTTATGTTGCACAGAGCATCACACTTTTGACTGGGGGGAGAGGAGACTAGGGGACACGTTATTTTTCCCAATCTGTTCTTCCAGAAAGAAGGCAACAAATGGAAATTAACTGAAACAATCTTCTAAAGCCTGCAGTGACCTTTTCCCAGCTCTCAAAACAAACACTGCAGCTTTACCAGTACCAACTTGTAAGAGTCAGTCATTCTTCTAGAAGAGCTGTTTTTCCTTGGCTGGGAAGGTATCTTCTTCCCCTGTTTTTATTCTGCCACATGGCTTGTTTTATCCTTCTGAAGTCCTCTTCTCATTTTCTTGAGTGGGTTGTATGACATTTCATCTTTGCTTGCTTTTCCTTTTAATTCTGCACCTCCAGTTAACATTTCCTAGTATTTAAATAAACTTTTTAGATCCTGACAAAAACATCCCTTCACCTTGTAGCATCTCTGTAAGACCAAGCCCCATACCAGTACTGCATCATCAGTTTACATGTGGTTTACCCCAAACCACAAGCTCTACCTTGTCCTTCAAAAATACAAATTTGTGATTATTCTCCAAAGATCCATTTCTGAATGTATCACTAGTAATATCACTTCCTACTTACTTAATTAAACCCATAAATCGTAACCAAGCTGCAGGAGATAGGAGCCATCCTGACATTTTTATTACTGTGCTTTGCGTAAGTAATGTTTTGCTCTTTAGGATTAAAACGTGTTACAGCAGAAGAGTTTCAATTAAAAACTCAGTAGTAAGTAAGAAATTGCTTCAGATGATCAAGTTATTAAAACTTTGAGAGAAAGTGGATTAAAAACAACAGCTTTGAAACACACTTTCTGGCACCAACATCCTCAGATATCATGAAAGAACACTGAACAGTACCAAGTGGTTCAGGCTCATGAGGTGTGAGATGAAGCATGGGACTCCACCACTGAACAGGCAGCTCTACTCAGCCAGGCTTCTGATCAGAAGTACAAGATATGTCTAAAAAGCAGCTGAGACTTTTTTTTTTTTTAACTTGCATATCTATGCCAAGTGCTGCTGGCAAGCCAGGTCAGCTCAGTGATCCAAAAGACAATAAAGCCTCCAAACCCCCTGAAGGCTATTGTTATGCATATAGTTCCCACACTGTTGTGTTATCATTAGAAAACACAAGAGGGAAGGTGGAAGAGGCAAAACCAAGTGAGGAAATGAGTATCTGCCTGTTTCTGCCATAGTCTCAAGTTAGATCACTCTAATCATGTAGTCAAACTCCACTGAATTCTCTTGACTAGCTGTTGCCAGATGAGCACTGGTCCTGTACCACAGGCAGGAATCAGTACCAGGCAGCACCCACAGCAGTCCCCCCAAGGCAATTAGAGCTGTAAGAAAACCACCTATCACAGAACATCTACATATCCAACTACAGGTGTGCAGGATTGTCTCAAAGTCCTCTGTCTATCAGACAACGATCATTCATTTAGTCTTAATAGACTGTTACTAAAATAGGGAGATCCTGGGACAATGGTTTGTGAAGGCTTCAGCAAACGAGTTTAGCTGGGTTCACATTCAGGTGTCTGGAGTTTGGAAGAACAGACGGGCGTCAGCAGCAAGCCTGTGGTTACACACAAGCCTTTTAAAGTCTGCTTTAAATATTAGGGGAAGGAGGGGATATATAACATAGGAAACTTTGGGCAGAAAGGAAAAGTGGGTGTTTTACAGCAGCAGAGTTGGTCAAACTACTATTCTCTTCCTAAATAAACTGACTGAGGAGACACTGAACTTGAGATGTTTTTCTGTTTCTGACTGTAATCAGGCTTCAGCCTTTAAAACCTCTTAAATAAAGAAGGTGCATTTTGAAACTGTGCTAAAGTCTTAGGATTTGTATGGGTATCAAACTACAGATATCAAACATGCTTCTCAAAAATAAAAACTACCGTACAGAGTTAGTCCAAGTATCCAGTTAACATCTAGCCCATCTCCAGACATAAGATCGCCAAGGAGAATAAAAGTAGAGCAAATACATGCTACTTTTCATATAATACCTTCGCAACTACTTTCATGGACTTCATCAATCAGATTCCATTGGCATGTATGTATTCCGCCTTAATATCTTTTAAATGTATCCACCTTCCATGGATTTCTCATCCCTTGAACCCATGAGGAATTTTAATATCTACAGCAATATTTGTCAAACTGTTTGTAATACCTACTGCATGAGGGTATGAAAATGCAGACATCTCTCTCCCACTTTGGGTGGTTTTTTGCAACAAAACTGTAACTGTCACTGACTTTATGTTAGGTTTGAAAAACACTTTTCTTACTCTTCTTGGAAGATGCATCTTTCATTCTGGGTAAAATGAGAAAGCATTCCTATTTAAGTAGTATAACTTTATAGTAGCCTCTGAACAGTTGCAAATAAGGTTCAAAATACATCAACTACACACTCACAACTAGGCAACCTACAAAGACCACAAGAAAATATTTTTTAACATGAACTTTAATTATTGAACAAAAGAGAAATTTCTACTACTTCAGAATTTTTTTAATCTGGTGCAACACATAGCAGAGAGAAATAATAAAGTAAGCATTTTAAAATAGTTTCTTAAATGCCACTTTTCCCTATTTTTCCCTCCCCCACTATTTTTTTTGCATTCAAAAAAAGTTATTTGTTTATTCCCTGATACTGAAATAATATATAAATTTTTCAAGCACAGAAGAAATCTATCAGACAATATTAATTCATTACACACAAGAAAACAGTCATATAAAGGTAAATTTAAGGGTCCTACCCATTAAATAGCATCTTAAAGAATGCACACAAAATTTCTGTTCAAGTCATCCTGCATTCAAGCTACTTTTCACATAACTATAATTTTACAAAGCATTTAATGTTGACTTCTTAATTTATACTAATACATTAGTGGAAAAAAAAGCTTGTTTAGGTAAAGCTTTCTGTGTATGAAAAAAATGGAGAACAGAAAAGAACATACTATATAAAACCCACCTGTTATGGAAATGTTGAAGAATTTTTATTTAAAACATGTTTGTATTACAATTACTTGTAAAGTGATTTACATAATCATAAACTAGATGAACAGCAATCTAAATAGACAATTCTAAAATTAAAGTATTCAAAGAATTTCTAGTAAGCTGAAACACTCTCAGCATTTGCAGATGTCAGAAACAACAGACGCAGGTGCCTTCCATGCCAGAAATTCTACTTTTACAGCATAACTCCCCTTTTGCAAGCAGCTGACACATTGTTACACACTAAACTATGTTCTTCCCTGCATTTCACTGGAAGCAGCCTTCTATAAGATAAACATTTCTTAAAGTGGAAGATGCACTTTTTTAGAAGAGACAGGAAGCATATTCAAGACAAGATGGCTATTCTAAGGAGCAGAAACTGAAATGGCACAGAAGATATTGCTGGGAGAAGCTGTCACAGGAGCAGTGAACACAGTGGACGATAACAGGGACAGGGAATACCCCTGCAATGACAAGCCCACTGACTATACAGTATAGAGCAAAATAAAATCCCAACAAGTGGGAGGCCATGCCACAAATTCACTCAGCCCACCAGCAATTAGCATGGGACCAAGGCAAAAACATCGCTGAAGTGGTGGCTCCCAGAGATACACAGACTTTTTTCAGAGAAGCTCTCTACCACCTCCATATTCTGTACTTCTCACAGATCTTCAGCACATGGGTGCACTCACTCAGGAACATCTGAGTAGCAGCAGGGACTACTTAAGAGTAATGTGTACATTACACTACACATATATACCTTATAGCAGCCTTCTTGTACCTAAAGGGGCCTATAGGAGAGCTGCTGAGGAACTTTTTAACAATTTTTAACATGCGGCAACAGGAAAAGGGGGAATGGCTTCAAACTGAAAGAGGGAAGGTTTTGATTAAATATTAAGAAGAATTCCTTCACTGTGAGTGTTACCTACAGGGCAACTAAGGGATCAGGCCCACCAGCATGGGTTTAGGGAAGGCAAGTCCTGCTTGACCAACCTGATCTCCCTTCTATGACCACATGACCCATCAACCGGACGAGAAAGGCTGTGAATGTTGTCTACCAGGACTTCAGAAAAGCTTTTGACACTCTCACTCTCAGCAGTCTCCTGGAGAAACTGGCTCCTCAGGGCCTGGTCAGGCGCATTCTTCGCTGGATAATAAACTGTCTCGATAGACACACGCAGAGAGTGGTGATGAACAAAGTTACATGCAGCTGGTGGTTCGTGTTCCCCAGGGCTCTGCATTGGGGCCAGTCCTGTTTATTATCTTTATGGATGATCTGGCTGAGGGGATCAACGACACCCTCAGTCAATTTGCAGGTAACACCAAGTTTGGCAGGAGTGTTGATCTGCTGGAGGGCAGGACGGCTCTGCAGAGAGGTCTGGATGGGCTGGATCAGTAGGCCAAGGCCAACTGGATGAGGTTCAATCAGGCCAAGTATCAGGTCCTGCACTTGGGTCCCAACAACCCCATGCAGTGCTACAGGCTGGGGACAGAGTGGCTGGAAACTTCCAAGGGATAAAGTAGCTGGGGATGCTGGTAACAGTGGCTGAACATTAGCCAGCGTGTGCCCAGGTGCCTGAGAAGGCCAAGCCAGACCTTGAGTCCTGTGTCTGGTTCTGGGTCCATCACTGCAAGAAAGACATTGAGGTGCTGGAGAATGCCCAGAGAAGGGCAACAAGGCTGGGGAAGGGTCTGGAGCACAAATCCTATGAGGAGTGGCTGAGGGAGCTGGGTTTGTTTAGCCTGGAGAAAAGAAGGCTCAGCAGAGACTTCTCTCCAAGTCCCTGAAAGGAGGCTGTAGCCAGGTGGGGGTTGGTCTCTTCTCTCTCTCTCTTTTGTACTGGACAAAAAGAAATGGCCTCAAGCTGAGCCAGGGAGATTCAGGTTGGACATGAAGAAGAATTTTCTCACTGAAAAGGGTAGTTAAGCATTGGAACAGGCTGCTCAGAGAGGCTGTGGAGTCACCATCACCAGAAGCATTCAAGAAAGAACTGGCCATGACAGCGTTGTGGTTTAGTTGTCATGGTGGTGTTCAGTCAAAGGCTGGACTCAGTGATCTTGGAAATGTTTTCCAACGCAAATGATTTTATGCCGAAATATCAGAATAGGCTGCACAGAGAAGTCGTAGACACCCCATTCCTGGAATTGTTCAAGACCAAGTTGAACATGGCTCTAGATAACCCGATCTAGTTGTAGATGTCCCTACTCATTGCAGAGGGGTTGGATTAGATGACCTATGAAAGGTCCCTGGCAACTCAAATACTCTATAAGATTAGAATTGAAATCTCCTGGTTCAGTTGCTTTCTTAAATATAATTTTAGATTTTGAGCCATGCAAGCCTGAAATAATCTTTTGCATATTTGCATGATTTAAGAGAGTTGTGCTATGTCAATGAGTAAATTCCATCTAAAAGGCAGGCAGGCAGGCAGGAAGGAAGGAAACTTAAGATGGCAGCAGAAGAAGCAGAAACAAGGTTGCCAAGTCCCCAGTTTGAGAAGCATTACAAAGCTGTGGAACAGGCAATTCCACAGGAGGATGAGAAGGGGAAGCATGGGTCAGACTCTCCTCAGCCCTTTATTAACAAACTTAGAAAACAACAAACTCATTCCCTATCTTCACTCTTGCACAAAAATAAGTGCTAAAAGTAAAATATATGAGATCCAGTCGCAGACACACACCAACACACATCCTCATGCTTCCCAGGAATGCATCCTCACTAAAGCAGATGCTGGATCCAGCACACACTATTAAAAAAATTAATTAAAAAAATTAAAAAAAAATTTCTCATCTCTGGTACTTTGTTGTACCATCCCTTCACCTTCTCCCAGTTTTGTTTGAGCTGCAAGTTGTGGTTTGTAGAATTCATTTTTGTAAGTTATTTGAAGATGAGATCCTGGAGAAGCAGTCTGAAGAAGACCTAAGCTCTAAGGGCCTCATCAGATATAAATATTACTCCACTCACGTCACGTTACCCTTCTCAGCTGTACATGGAAATTTGTTTCAACAGCTGATCTTCAAAACTCCATGCACCTTAGAAACACTGCTCTTCCAACATCTTAGATGTCTCTCATCCCAAAGGACTGTAGCTCAATAACCCCATTCCTCTAAAGGCTATCTGTAGAAAACATGCAGAGAGGTTCTGCTCCAATCTGAGAGAATAAGAACCGGATAGATCTCAGATATTCAAACCAATAATGAAAAACTGTTCAGTGGACAAGGGAGATTGCTCTCTCTTTCCTGAACAAGTGCCTATGCTTGGCTGCAATGCCATATCAAGATCACTTAACTAAACTTTTTCCTATTGTGAAATAAAGGCAGGTGTTTTACCTCCACTAAACTGTAGAAAGGCTTATATTATTTCAATTTGCAGGGAAATTCTTGTCACAGTACAGCCAAGAAGTAAACACTTCCAGTACTCATGCAAGGGGGATAACAGCATCAAACATTTGCATAGAATAGTAAGGCAGATTACAAAGTCAGTGGGCACACAGCACCTCAGGTATACCAAGGATATATGAAGCACATTACCCTGTGACCACCTAAAAAAAAAAAAAACCAGGGAAAATTATATACTAGAGCCCCTTCCATCAAGACTGCAGCAGCAAGTGAAACTCTCAAACTCACAGAACAAACTCAGAATTTTCATTCTTCACCACTGCAATTAGTACATAATTACATGACAAAATATTACTTTCTATTTTACCCAAATCTTACACTGGATTGGATGTCACAATGAGTTTGGTAAAATTAATGAATTTTGTGTTTACCTGAAGGGTTTTAAAAGAGACTTTATTACCTACTTAATTGCAACAACAGTGTGCTAAACAACATATGCCACACATTTTCTCAAAAGAATCACCATTTCAGGCTCAAACAGACAACCTCTCAAAAATTTTGATTTTAGCACACCTTTAGTGGCCCTCAACAGACTTCAAAAATAACAAAACCTGTCCTGGAATTCAGAAGTGAGTAAACTCTAATACTGAAACAGGCATCTAGGTTCTACTGTAGGCTTTTGCTCCACAGCCAAAAGAACTAGTCAACTGTTCTATACCATAGCTGAAAAACAAATGTTTCAAGACTGCAAATACAACTGTAAAACTTATGTCTTACACAGACTTATCCCAGGATAATGTCTCAGACTATTAATAAATGTAATTTGGAACATTGTCCCTGTGCCTTCCCCCATAAAAACCTTTCTACAGATGAAAATAATATAAAGAAATAATCTGACAGTCATAAGCAGTCTTATGTTTATGTTTGTATCTACCTAATATGCAATGTAAAAAAACTAGAAAGAGAAAATGCAACACACAAAGGTATAGAAGCAGCACACTTCACAATCAGCACACAATATAAAAGCATTCTTCCTCACTACACATCCCAGAGGCAACCAAAAACACAACTTATGAACACCATCTGCTTCTATTGTCTCTCTAGCAATGTATTAGCAAAATACATAGGTTTTAAAAATAGAGGAAAAAGTCTTACTCTGCTATATCAAGATATCCACAGGAAGCAGCTGCATGTAGAGGTATCCAGCCTTCATTATCTGGTTGATTAATATTTGCTCCGTTTTCCACCAGAAATTTCACCATATCTACGTTATCATCTATACAAGCCTACAAAGAAAGAAAGAGTTAAGAAGTAAGTTCATATCAAAGGTGTTCTAGAATCCTGAACATCTTTAAGCAAAATCTTCAGCAGAAAAGGTAAGTATTTTCGGTTCTGATGAGGAAGTCGGGTTTCTTTGTTGGGGTGTGACAGCAAGAGAGGAAGAATTCGAGAGACAAACAGCAGGTGTTCCAGATTTATAAAACTTGTTAAATAAATGAGTTTAAACAGTTTTAAAAAGCCAAAAAATATTTTCTCAGGTAAATATGTTCTGGCTTTCCGAGAAGCCCTTTACAATCCCCACTGAAACCTTATTCTCCAGTATAAAGTGGTTCCTCAGGTCTTCACTTTGTCCCAGGCCCAGCTCAGCCACTTGAGGGGATATTAAAATTGAATAAACAGCTACACCATGAAGTAGAATTGTGACTAAAAGCTAGGGAAGCACTTTGAAAACAATAACATAATGTGATTTTACCTGTAATGTACATGAGACTATGGAGTGTCATGAGGGTGCTACACAGTATTTCAACATCCCCCTACTGTTTTCTACTGCAGTATATTCTATACCACCACAAATCTTTTAACAGTCTATTAATCACTCCTGTTTATAAACTTGAGTATCATTTTGGCAATTGCAAAAATACTATCATCTGCCCACATCTCTTAATTACCAAGCAAACAGTGTTGCTTAGATGTAGAACTACTGCCATCCTCCAGACCTACATCTTGACTGACTCCTATTTTGCCTTTCTTCTCTGTGCTTCAGTATTTTTCTCACAGGGTGCTCGGTGAGTTTTCTTGCCAACTTCTATCCTACTGCCCTTAAAAGGGCAGAACAACTGAGAGAAAAGTCCCTCTGCATTTCAAGGCAACAAGAACTCCAAGCAGCTAGACCCCACAAGACTGGTATTAATTTTCCAGCTTAATAAATCAACAATACTACATAGCCACACGGCTGAAATGAGAATCTCTACTCTTGGGCTCCTAAATCCTACTAGGAAATTTTGCCTCTAATGAAATGCAATTAAGGTGTAAATTTTACTTTTCAGAATACTTCTGAAAAAATCCCCAAAAATTACGTTTTACTATAGAAGGAAAACAACTCGGATATCCTTATTTAAGCAATTGCATGCTCAAAGACGAATCCTGAAGCTTTCCTCCATTCTGCAATGCTGAGGCAACAGCTACGTCATGAAGAGAATGTTGCTGCCCAGTGTAACCAATCAAACAAAACCAGCCACAAATTATCCTTCTTTAACTCCATTTGTTTTACTTAGGTACAGCTAGACTGCAACTAGGCTGCAATACATTGCTTGCATTATTTGTTTTTCAGTTAAAAACAAAACCCCATTCTTGAACGAAACCCTCCTTACCTTTTCAGATATTCTTGAAAACTGACTTGAATACTTTTTAGCCATATCCATCCCTAAGAAAATAATTTCTTAACCTACTCCAACAATAAAGACTACAAGTTTGTCAACCATATTTGTCTTCAACTTCTCCCACTTATCAACAGTGGGAGAATGATCATACACATAACAAGCTCTGCAAGAAGAGAATAACTTCTTTCTGTAAGACACTTGGTAACTTAGTGAAAAATAATCCAAATGCAAGACATGGTTAATTAGTTTAGGAGGAAAACAAATACAAGAAACTCAGATGTTTACACTTAACAGAAATATCAACTATATATAGCCATATATCCAGTTTTTCTGGATATTCAATTTGTCCAACCACTGATATTCTACATCTACAATAATATTCACCATCTAATTATAAGAAAAAATAAATTTATATCAGAAACACTTTTCAAATATAGCTTTTCAATATTAAATTTTAATATGCTGCATTCCTGCTTATCTTAAATTCCCTAAAATTCATCATCTGTGAAAAAAAGCTATCTTAAAACTGATTAGTGTTATTAAAAAAAAAATTCACAAGAAACCACCAAAAAACAAAAACCCAACCATCTGGTTGTGACACAACCCAACACAGAACAATCCTTGCCTATTTTTCAAGTACACATGAGAAAACCTGGCAAGACATACTCATAAAAATGCTGTTGCTAAGTGAATCAAAAGCTTACATATGCAGCACATTAAAAGACATATGACTAAGTGGCTAAAAATATTTGACCAAATTTGGGCAGTTTATTGTGCCATAAATGGCAAGAATCAGGAGAGCTCAAATACACTTATCAGGTATTATCAGAAACTGCACATTCATAACAACTAAAAGTATTTTATTAAAACTCATTTATTGTGGTCTCCAAAAAGGTAATACCTATCTTAAGTCTAATAAAACAAATCGCAGTTGATTCTATTGCTGAAAAATATGAATCTACTGCATCCAATGTCTCTGTGTCCCCTTTTTCTTCCTAACAGAACTACAGGCAGGTGTTGGATAAATCCTATCACTCTCAGCACTTTCCACAGGAAAGGCACTTCTCACTATCATCAGGTACCTTTAGAGAGAAAGCCAAGAAACAAATGTTATAAAAGAAATTTTATCTAAATGTTTTTCCATTTCTACTGCACTGCTCAATTCTAAAAGCAATATTTATCAAGTGTCAGAAGTGCCTCTGTTGCTAAAGACTGACATCTCAACCACAAAAGGAAAGCTTGTCAGAGCAGTGTGATAAACTTAAAGCAAAAGCCTCTAACAGACTGCCCTTCTAGACCACAGCCTGCAAGATATTACAAAGGAAAAAGCAATGTACATGCAAGATGTCAATAAATAGAGTTGCACTGATACTGCAGTAACTCAGAAAGATAAACTCTCACTATTAATTCTGTCTCAGAATCTGAACAGAGGACACAGAGAGCTGCAGGTCTTCCTTTTCCACATTTCTTATGGCCCTTCCAAGATTCATCTCCATTCTTTGCAGTCATCTGCTCCTATCCCCAGTCTCTCCCTTCATTGCCCACAGTTCCCACCTAGACCATCAGTGAAACCACAGGTTATTCTAAAGCTCTTTCCAAGTGCTTGCAAAACACATCTGTAGACCACCCACACCAGCCAGCTCCTAGGGCAAGCAGAATATGGGAGCTCACACATAAGATACCCTTCATCCCATGAAATGTTTTCTCTCTCTCTCAATCCCAGCCTCACCAACTGGTAAAAAGGCATTTCCACATGAAGCACTCATTACCCTGCCAAATTTGACCTAAGTTAGCAAACAGGCCTCAAAGAGAAAGACAGCTGCCAGTGCAATCATATAAATCTTGTTTCCTTTGAGAACCAATTTAGAAATTAGGCTAATCAGTCAAAGCAAAGTTGAGAATACAAAGTCTGGTTACCTTTCCTGATAAGAAAAAGGAAGTACATTGAAATCCAGAAAAGAAAACCACTTTCCATTTGTACAACAACCTGAAACTTAGACTGCAAAGACTAGCAAAGATCAGCAGCACCTGGCTCCCACACAGACCAGTCTTAGGTAGGTCTAGGTTGTACTGGAAACAACATTTTAACCTTTCCCCATAAATACTCAAAACATAACCAGATACCTACTGAACATGCTAGACATTAAACTGTATTTGCCATGACTCTGTATTCCAGTGCAAGTGGCAGGTGATATAGCTGGCTCTTGATACTACGTGTTAAGAATATAGGTGACAGGGAAATAGAACTTAGTCAGTAACCTTAAAAAGAGATAATTTTAAAAGAAGCATAAGAAGTGCTTGGTTCTTCAGTGAGTAACCACCCAAAGAATTCAGTAGACAGCACTCTTCCCCAAAAGACAGGAAAAACAAGCCTGTAACTATTTTGAAAAAAATCAGAAATCTTGTAAGGAAAGAAGCAGTCTGTTAGACCACTGTCCCATATACATGAAGCAGAGCCATACACCATGCACCTTACATGGTGCTACAATTTTTAGTGATTTTCATTAACATTAACATCTAAAGGGGCAATGTCATCTAACTTAGTTGTTCAGACATTACACTTCTTCTAGTAAGTTTTGGTAAAATTTATCCCCATTCTCCACAGAGAGATTAAAACCTACCCTTTTACTGATTAGATTAGTATTCTGATCTATTCCATAAATTATTTTGCATCTATTAGGAAAACAAACATGTTTTTTGTTTGACACCTCTGCCATCACATTTTATTTTTTCCTTTTTTACTCCTGGTACAGAAAAGAGTCAAAAATATGAAAACAGAAGAATATATTAAAGGGATAAAACAGCAGCCATTCTGAATTGTCATGTGAATACTGGAAACAGGAAGAAGTCCATACACAGTAGGTCTGGAGTATATCTTGTCCCCTCTTTTGATTTTTCAAGTGAAGTAATTCAGTGGGTCCAACAGGATTTAGCAAGATATGAATATCTTTGCTAATGTAGTCGAGAATCAAATTAAAGCAGCAGAGCTGGTTAAAACTGCTTCCCATTCTCTTTACCTTGGGCTGTTTGTTCCTCTGCCATCACATATCACACCCCCTTACAGTTATGCTGACACACTGTGCTAAACTGAATCTAAACTGGATCAGAAAGGCAATTAGAAATTAAAATCAAATAAATAAGAAAAAGAAAGAAAAATACTTTTAACTTTATCTTGTTAAAGCAGAATTATTTGCTTTGGTTATATTAAAATGAGTTTTGTATTCCGAGAAGCAGCATTGTTCTGAAATTCATTTATATTTTGGGTTGGTAGGGACTCATCTAGTTTCAAATCCCTGTCATGGGCAGGAACATCAGGTTGCTGAGAGCCCCATCCAACCTGGCCTTGTACAGCCTTCCTACAGGAATCACATTACTCATTCTGTCTACCTCACTGTCCTTCCTCCCTCGCAGAGCAGCTTCAACTCAAACTGAGACAGGAACAGAGACTGAAGAGAATTAAATTCATCAGTCGTCATGAAAAGGTGGTTAACCATGAGTCCTCCGAAATAACAGTGCCACAGAGCAGTTCACAGTGTGAACTACACAATTACTGCTCCTACCCAAGCCCCCATTCTGACCTCCCAGTGAGCACAGTACCACAAGATAATCCCCACAGTTTGAATGCTGGTCTCACTCTGCAATGATTTCTGCCCTCATGAAGAAAGGTTTTCTTAGGAGAGGACATTACAGTTCACTAATCACATCTTCTGTTCATCTTCACAGACACTGGGAAAAAAAGAGTAAGTTTACATATTGCAATTCTTAGAGGTTTTTTTCTGTCAATAAAACACTAATGGAGAAAGTCTACAAAGAAATTTGGTCAAAAGAACCAAACCAAGTTTGAGCACTTTCCATTTTTCAGTAACTTACATATTTATGCTGCACATTAATTAACAATGAAGCACCAACAAATGAAGTGGCAGTAAGGTGTATGAGCCTTATCTAACTTTCAAGCTACAGAGTCAAAGTAATCTGAGAGTTACTGCCACTAGAACAAAGGAGGAATATTTTTTTTGCACCTAAATTTGTTACTTGGCCTTAATTCAATGTTTTCATACAAAGTATAACATCTTAAGGTTCTAATATTTGTAACGACTATGTCCTAAGACTCACTGAATATTCTGGAACACTTTCAGGATGAAGGGTAATAAGAATGACAAACAAATGAGGTTATGAAATATTAGTGATTGCTACACTTATTTACTATTCAAGCAATCACTATAAAAGCAAGTATTTTACATTTGCCAAGTATTCTGTTTAATACAGTACATATAGGGTGGATAGGCTTCTGTTGATGTTTACGTTAAGAAACGGAAGATTTTGGTGTTGTAACAGAACTTCAGGCATTAATCTAGTATTACAGATGACAAATGTTGCTCAATTATGAAATTAAGTTTTCATTTAGCCAACCCACAAGTCACAGCTTCTATTTTTCACTGAGCTGGGGTAATACCGGATGCCTTGCCTACTGACAAAATCTAGTTTTAGGATTGAATATTTTACAGTATTAAAGCATGCTTTCTAGTAAAAATGGTTGGGTTTACAATGCAAACATCCTTCCTGAACTAGCAATATTACCCTTTTGCTAGACTAGTGTTACTTTGCTTAGCTTGCCTGTAAATATTATATGTATGATACAGAATGGATGTTATTTTTTGGTAAGAATGGCTGACTACTTTAAATCCTGGAGAACTGGCCCATAAAAAATAGTTAAAATTATTATTGCCATACTCAATAATTCAAACTACCAATGTCTTCCAATAGTATCTCATGGCTCCTGCAAGTTACAGCAAACTCTTCTCCAGAGAAATTTCTTGGAAACACTTCACTTTTAAGTGCAGAAAATGAGAATCATTTTAGACATCTGCAAAAGCAGGTGAGAACGACGCTTTCTCCTAACACTTGAGGATGATGCAACATTTCATGTCCATTCAAGTCTCATGGGGAAGGCATGCAAAGGCTACTGAAATTGAGCACCCATTAACTATCCTTACTTAATTCTAATCCTGCCAAACATTGACAAAAATAGACAAATCATGCCAGAACTCGAATTCTCTAGCTATTATTTCCACTTCATGTAAACAATCTGTCTGAGTTTCCTAAGATACACATGAGTACATCTCAACAAAAGTTCAATTAAAATTTTCTTTCAGCTCCAAGATAAAACCAGGAGCTACATGAAATCAGTAAATGTTTAGCTCAAATATGCAGGAAGCGCATAATGTAATTTCCATCCTTCAATTCTGTCTTGTTTTCTTTGCTACACTGAATTACTAATTTAATTACATACCCTTAAGCTTTACTAGTTTGTAAGTTATAGTTAAATCTTCAAGTTTAATTATGGGCACAATTCATGAAAAATACTAAAATCTATCGCTTTTGAGACTGATTTAATCTACATGTTAAAAAATTGATCTCATAGGGGTTTTCCACTATTAAAATCCTAATGAATGCTTAATTATATATCTTAATCAGGACTGCAATATGATACATATATTTGAGTGGTTTCAGAGTGTTTCAAGTAGAGATAGAATTATTCTTGCCCTCTAACTTCCTGCCCAAGATAAATAAGGAGAAGAGGAGAGTTGGCTGCTGCAACATTATTTACTCTAACCAGAGATGCTACCCTTCATGTTACCAATCCCAGTAATGGATCAAGACTTATTCTGTCAGACATTACACGGACAAAACAACCCAGTATAATGCCTGCTCCTGTCCTTGCTGAAATAATCCCAACTATTCCAGGCTACCTAGTATTACATGCAAATGTGCTTTAAAAAAATACTTGTTTTCATTTTTAGCTCTGTGAAAATCTATTTTCAGGAACACTTGAAATTCCCCCATCAGAAGTTATCTCTTAATTAAAACCACCATACTAAATGTGTCGCATTAAACTTTAATGGCATTCATCTACTGCAACTCGAAGAAAATTCTCAAGACAACCTGCCAAAAACATTTGCCTAAACCCCTCAAATAATCCTTGGAAAATGAGATCTCACGGAAAAAAATTATTTTGGAAGAGATCAAACCAAATAGCATTGAAAGACTAAGTTACTGATGGTGGTGCAGATCTATTTCCCTGAATTGCTTTTTTTCTCCTGGCTCAATATATTGACAAAACTGGTGAAGAGACTGGACTCTACCAAGCAATCTGTCTGAAGTTCACACAAATGAGGTTTTTTCTTAAACTTGTGGTATTATGTGCCTGAGAAACAACTTCTCCTTTTTCCTTCTGATTTCTTTCAATTTAAAAAGAATCCTAGTACTTTTTGTGCAACTTGCTTATAAACATATTTCAGGTTTCTTAGGCAGCTTTTTAACCACATGCCAAGTGAAAGAATAGGAGTTTACCAGGCAAAATGGAGAAATGAAGATCTGACTGACACCATGGTATTATAGCTGGTACAATTTGCAAATTCACAAGCTGTCTTGAACCCTGAAGGCTTAAGCAGTAAGTATGCATAAATTACACATGACAGATCCTCATTTTAGCTACATGTTTTTGAAACTTAACAAAAATCAGTGAATTTGGGAGTTGCATCCAGAACTGAATTTCAGGCTCATTTGTCTCACAAATGGCTTTTTTCTGGCCCCTGCCTCGGCAGCTTGCTTTCTGAGGCAATATCAACAAATCAGAGCATCACAGAATGGGCCAGGCAGGAAGAGACCCGAGTGGGTCATCCAGCCTAACCCTCCTCCTCAAGCAGGGTCACCCTAAGGGCACACTGCACAGGATTTTTGTTCAGACAGTTCCCAAGTATCTCCAGTGAGGGAGACTCCACAGCCTCTCTGGACAATCTGTTCCAGGGCACAGTAAAGAAGTTCTTCCTCATACTCCAGTGGAACTTCCTGTGCATCAGTTTCTGCCCATTGTTTCTTGTCCTATTGTCTGGCACCACCGAGAAGAGCCTGGAAACATCCTCTGACACCCTCCCTTCACATACTGATAGACAGTGATGAGGTCTCCTCTCAGTCGTCTTTTCCCAAGGCTCAACACGCCCTGTGGCTGATGCACCATGCTCAGTGGGACAAAGACACACAACCCCTCCACATCTACCTCCTGACAAGTATAGTAAAAGAAACAAGATTCAGGAGTAAACAAAATTGGCAGACTGTAAAAATATAGTGTCATTATACAGTTATGCTTTCATTAAGAATTTATTGCTACAACTCTGGCAAATAGCGATTAGTTTTCATCGTCACACAATGTGTAGATATTACATTCGAGAAGGAGAAAGCAATGACATATATGACATGAATTTTTGTCCCAGTCATATTAAACAGTAGCCAATTGCATTTCAAATAGGGTCTTTTTTTCCATGAGTAAACAACCTGCTTTTAGCATATGAGTGACTAATCAAGTTCTTGAGCCAAAGCAGCTTTTCAATTTAAAATACTTAACCTCTTGATATCCCCTAATGCACTTTCTTAACCAAAATAATCAAGCAAAACAAAAAGCATCAAGAAAACTTTGTAGAGGAACCTGTTTACATAAACAAATAGGTTTGTTTGTTTCTGTGTTCTTTCTATTAAATTTAAACCACATGTGCCAAGTTTTCTTTTTTTCGTCTGCTTCTGACTATCACCTATATACAGTTCAGTGTTCTTCAGAGTGGAAGACTGCACTGCCTTGGAAGAAAGCAAACCTGACCACATCTATCAGCCCTCCTCTGTGAACTCATAGGCTATGTTTGTATTCTAGTCATCAGCTGACATTTAATCTTCTGTATTAGCAGGATCTAGAGGAAGTGTTCCCTGCTTTCTAATTTTAGCTAAGTGAAGTGGCAGAACTGAGTAGAATAAAAGTAATAACATCGAATTTAAGAAAAACAATGATAACCCTTCACATCATCACGGGGGGAAAATATACATGCTGGGAGAGCATCCTAGAATAATCAAGACAGACTTTCTGTGTGCTCACTTTCCTGCTACACATTACCGCTGACAATAAAAAGCACCTTTAACAGAAGAAAAACCAAGATTACAGGTACAAAAAGGCAGTAAGACACTCATGCA
Organism: Irena cyanogastra; assembly: GCA_013397155.1. Classification (NCBI taxonomy): domain Eukaryota; kingdom Metazoa; phylum Chordata; class Aves; order Passeriformes; family Irenidae; genus Irena; species Irena cyanogastra. The sequence goes on along the minus strand of VWZV01003811.1, from coordinate 514,439 downwards.
ATTAGCACTTGCCATGTGTGGTTTTATCCTTACTATTACACAGTATATTACTAGTAAAGGCAGATACAGCCGGCTGATAAGGCTGGTATCAGTCAGGGCTCTTTTACTCCCTAAGCAGGGGGATCTATGTAAATAAATGACTAATTTATATAACTCAATTTAATACAGAATTTAAAAAGTACATGTAAAGTATGAATAATACATCAGTTAAGATTTATATACACTTTACATGTAAAAAGTGAATATAATCAAATTGAATGAGAAACCTCATACATGGATGGAACCGAGAATAAAATGGGAAGTGACACTGCCATTTCAAATTGCTTAAACATTAATCGGATAATCTTAAATATGATAAATATATTTATTTATCAAAACTGCATTCTGTGCACAAAGCCACTTTAAAAAGTTAGGACTACATATATACAAGGAAACTAATAGTTTCTCAATTTTCCATTTTTAAGGAAAGAGTATCTTGCCCCTGATATTTTCTGTTCCTAGACCAGGAAAATAAAAGCTATTTTTCTCTAATGTAAATCCCAGAAAATTCTTCAATTTGTTACTAAACTTATGATTCATTGAATTGACTAAATAAATAGGAAATAATTTTCAGCTTTTCAAAAATGCTACTAAGTCTTGAAGCTGACAGGTTGCAAATCAGCAGGTTCAGGATGAATGCAAAGTATTCTGACAGGCTCATCAAAACTTTAGCAGAAAACCAAGGTTTTTCTGAAAAACCTCAATTAAACAGAGTTTAAGTGAAATTATCCAAAAGCAAATCAGCCAAGCCTGCAACAGTAAATACCAAACAGCTGCTTTTTTTCAGAACTGTATTTTTAATATAGATTTTGTCTATTCAGATGGTAATAAGGTGAGAAACCTGCAGCTTCCAGTCCCTGCAACACTGCAGGTGTCAGACAACACCTTTGCCAGGTGTATCACCAATAACACCTCAATGATCCACAGGACAGGCCTTGCTCTGAGGCAGGGCAACACAGAAGTGTTGAGAAACCTCCAGAATAATCCTTGTAGCACAGAGTGTTTTACACATAATAGTGATGTCTATGCATTTTAACTTAATTTTTCAACAAAAAAAAAAAACAAACAGGAAGCAGCTCTCCGATTTTCTCCAGTTTTTTTCTCCAATGGCTGTGGAACACACATGTATACATAACTTCATTTTACAATCACTCAATTCACTTCTGCTTTCAGAAATACATTCAGAACAAAACCAGAAGAAACTGGGATCTGGTTTGCTTTCTGTTCTGTTCTAAGTTTGAAGGAATTACTCGGGGAGTGCACAAGGTATAGACAATGCTAAATATTCAGTGTCAGGTAATTTCCATACACATTTTCATATTCCACATTTAGGAACACACAGAGCATCATTTGGAAGAACCTGTCCAAAATCTTTTTTCTCATTTAATCTGCACAAAAAATGTCCCTGCGGTCTCCAAAAGGTAAGGTACTTGCAACACACAATGGTCACCAAGACTCAAATTCTCTGCAAGTGTAAGATGACATCAGGATATACGTAAATTCAAGTCAGCCAAGTCACTCACAGAAGCCTTTTGAAGTTAAAAAAAGAGTGTTTCTTGGTGTCTCTTTGCTAAACAATCTTCTAAAGTAATTTACATGTATGCTTCAGAATAGTTAACAAAATTGTTTGTTCAAACAAATAAAGAGATAATAATCAAACACACCACAAGCCTCTGTCAATTATAAAGAATAAAAAGAAGTATTCAAGACCAAACTCCCTCTCTGTCAAAGCCAGCTATGCAGCTGTTCATCTGCACAGACATCGTTTGCGACTTCTAAAAAAGGCATTTTTGCCACAGTGTAACTTAACACCCTCTTCAACAGGCTCGCTACACTGTGAACTTGCTGAGCAAACCCTCACTGCTTGGAGGGAAGATGCACTCACATGTGGGTGCTTCCTTTGCCCCAGCAGCAACTCCAGTCCACCTCCAACAACTGTCTTTTGACTGCATCCAAATTTTTCACTAGAAAAAGAAAACAGCCATGAGTAATTCCTAACAGGGACAGACATCTAGGATTTCTCTCGAGCCACAAAATTAACAACATCCACTTTTGGAACCCTCTCTCTCCCAAAAGAGCACGACAGAAGTACCAGCTTTGACATCGGATTCCCTCTGGTCTATATAAACAGGAAATTCTTTGGTACAGTTGTCCCATTAGAAACTCATTATGACGGATTAACAAAGAAACTGCAAGTAATCACAAGTTCCTAAGAAACCACTTACATCCCAATTACAGTGAAAAATGTTCAGGAAGACAACAGCCAACAAGTAAAATAATCTAAGTTTATTTAGACCCATCCATAACAGTATGCATCACTATATATACACAATACATGGCATTTTAAAAGAGCCAATTTTCAAGTCTTTTTTTAAATCCTCTGAACGAGTACCACACAGACCAGAAGCCATTATTCTAAAATCCAACTTCATTAGGAAGCTATAGTAGTAAAGAAAGAAAGCAAAATTATGGCTGCAATTAAAAATTATTTTTCAACAAATAAAACTGAGACAATCAAGATAAAATGGGTATAAATAGTATAAACTCAAAGTAACAGAGTAGAAATTTGGAAAGAAAAGTTAGAAACATTAATGAAAAAACACAGCTATCGGGGCAGGAATACTAAAGCATTTTTTAGATGTGTTAAGAATGGAAAAAAGCCCACAAACAACATATGGGGCATTTAATAAATAAATAAAATTGGTCAACCAATACTTCTATTTTGTGTTTTGAAAGAATCAAAAAGTTTTGTCTTGCATAATGATGCTGATATACCTTCTATTCTACTAGTAATAAGAAAAACATTTAAACCCCATGGATCACTATTTTAACTTAGCAGATCTTGGTAATACAAACCACAAGTGTGCTCAGGCAGCTCCCCAGCCACTATTCAAGAACTAATGCAGCTTCAGGTTTGCCAGTGTTTGTCTTCTAAACAGATTGTGAAATATCTGGAAAACAGCAAAGGACTGATAACACTGTACCAGCACTGCGAAGCAGCAACAGAAACGCCTGGAAGTGTTAGCTTGTCAGCCATACTGGATAAAATAAATAAAAAATTAACAAACCAACAAGCAAACAAAAATAATCCTTGTGAAAGATTTTAAGATAACTGAGGTTCATTAGGTTTATCAGCAGGAAGGCAATACCCTGTCAACACAGTTATACTGTCCTAAAAGCTTTGCTCAGCTTCACCAACAGCACCTCTGCTTTTTTTGCTCCATGGAGCTAGACCTGACCAACACGGAATGCAGCTGACACTCACTCCTATGACCTGGGGCACCAGCAAACAGTTTTGAAACAACATGGGTCCAATGAGGCTTTTTAAGCTTGCAGCCTTGCCAGATGAAAGCTTACCCCACTCAGAACAACTGTTCATAGATGTCCATGAAAGCTTACTAGCAGAGATACCTTTGGTGCAGAACCTGAACTGGGTTTCTCAGGAGAGGACACCTTGAAGTATGTCTCCCCAAACCTGAGGCAAAACAGATTTCTCTTTTTTTTGGTCATAGTATACTCTCACCATATGAAGTATCAGATTATCTCTGTTGTTTTGGCACACAATGCATGAAAACCCAGCACAAAATTAGTATTTTTGAGAAACAGTACTCTACACTACATCTGCAACCAGTGTAACTGTTGTTCTCTCCGTGGCATTAAAAAGCAAACCAGACTCTGATACAGAGGTCAGGAATGATATATGCTGACTTTTCATGACTATATGAGAAGCATTGGTATACTAAAAATGTACCTTTCATCAGTATATTACAAAAGCAGCTTCTTTTTCTTCAAACTGCTGTATGTGCTCCAGTACCAACACCATCTCAAGCCCCATTCAGGTGGATTTATTTGTATGCTCTGATCCGTGCTGCACCACCTTCACCACTGCCACCAAACACGTAAGACAGCAGATCTGCAGCATTTTACATGGCAAGACTTTGCAACTCTCCAAGTCACAGCTCTGGTCACACCTGTTCTGTGTGGCACAACTTGCACTGCCTCAAGAGGTCATGCCTGCTATCCCCTAAGTCTCTACAAGTTCTAGGGAAGAGTTTACAGACGGCAAGGATACAGCTGTATTTTCCCCATCCTCTACACAGCCTTTGATCCTCACAAATCAAGTTAATCTCTGTGCATAAAGGCAAACCTGTAAACTAGTAAACTCTGAATTTTCTAGTTCTTGCTAACCTTCTTAAGAGCAATTTTATCCAAGCAAGCAAGCAAGAGAAAAATACTGTAACTAGATGAGCAACTGTCACCCACAGCACACATGCCAAAATCAGTGTGGCAAAATTATGGTGTCTCTGCACTTTTGAGAGAGAACAAAGAATTCAGACATTCATACACATGCTGCAGCAGTTCACCTCTAGCTTCTCTGTCATGCACGCCAAAATTTGGAAGCTCAGAAATTAGTTCCAAGGAGAAAAGGCACTAAAAAAATGGCACTTGCCACTGATGTATTTTTTCACTGTCCTTAGCTGCACACAATATCACATTTAAGAGATAATGGAGAATATACCTTTGGTAAAAGTTCTTGTAGACGAATGCTGATAAAAACAGACGCTTTAGGAAAGCATTTCAAGTGAGCTTTTATAATCTTCTTTTCCTGCTACACTTTATTTTAGGCAGTTACACAAAAACCATATCCCAGTTGATAGCAATGAGACCCTCATCTGAACATTTTGCTTTAGAAGCTATGACATTCAGATGATGACAACGTTTCAAAGTACTCATAAATGCCACCCCTATCCGATAATTTGCCTATGTTTCAAGATGAGTTTTAAGCAATAATCTGTTCCCTGCAGGAGGTAGTGTTATAAAACCAGAAAACCCTAATTCCTTTGAGCTAACATACACTAATCATAATCACTCAGGGCATGATTCTACACGAGCTCACTGTTGACAAACAGGGAGGTCCCAGTCTCCCTCCTCATTCTCAACTGCACACTCCCAAAAGCATTTGTCAGACTCTCCATTAGCCAATTCACTAACCAGCAAGGCAGAAACAACCTTTTTTTCCTCCCCACCCACTGAAACAAACAAAAAAGGAGGAGGGAAAGAAAACAGCATGGTGGGAGGAAGAGCACACCCTTTCAAGGCAGCAAAGTAGAGTACTGCCTCAGTTGCACCTGGAGCTGCAGCCACTTCAGAGTTTCAGTCTAAAAAGGATTCTAGAGAATAGGACAAAAGTCTAAATTGCTAATTATGCAGTAACTCATTATTGTTGACTTTTAACTTCTGAGAAGTTGCTGACATCTTTGAATTGATCAGGACAGAAAATACACTCTCTCTTTACCAGGACTGTGTCAGCTTGAAAGAAATAACAAAAGCCCAGAAGTCTGTTGTTTCCTGACCTTAGCAGTATGCATGACATAACAAAATTAATCACAAATGTTCTAAAGTTTGCTTCTTGTACATCAGATTTCTAGTTAAAGATTATTATTATTAAAGAGCACAAAAATGAAAACCTGGCTGAAAAGCACATTGGCTTCAAGGTCAGTCATACAAATGCACACTGGCTTTAGTGACTGCCTTTCCTCCACAAATACCTATGAACAAACGCTAAACAAGTGAAAAAAAAAATCCCACAAAAAATGAAATTGCTTTGACTTTATGGAGAAAGCACACATGCTGCCTGAGCATGGGGAAAGTCTAAGCGCTGCAGAGTTTTGGTGGGTAACCACTCAGTATCCCGGGAAGGGGAGGAGCAATACTAAGGACAGGTATAGGGTTTGACAGAGAAGACTTCCAAGTTTTCACATTTGAGACAAATGAACGAAGGCCCACATGACTTTCTCTACTATTCAATCATCCACTGTTCATGCTGTAAACTGAGAGCTCCTGCAATGCAAACTGTTTTGAAAACTGCTTCTCAATTTATTTTCACAGAAGTTCTATCCATCAGGCTAGGGGCTATACTCCAAATACCTCAGAGTAGATGGTGAGAAACTGACTCCATGTTGTACAGAAAAGAGAAACCCACTCCCTGACATTCCAGAAGATGACCTTTGATGCCTTGAGCTTGCTTTTCCTCTTCCTCCAGTGCACATCTCTGCAAAAAAACTCCTGGAGGGCAAAGCTGCTCTGCCAGCCTAATTTTCACTATTAAATTAGACAAAATGTGCTAAAGCTTTATGCTTCTCTAAGGACTCTACTTTGACATTAAATATTCATTTATGCACCTATATATAAGCAATAGTAAGGCTGAACAGCCAAATATTCCAGGCCTAGGAAACGCTTTAATTAACACTGCCTAAGCCAAAGTGATTGGCGCCACAAACCTCTGACCTTTGTACAGTCCTACATGATCTCTACTTCCCCGTGGCTAAATGAACTTGTTTTGTTCAATCTGTGAGATGATCAGTACTTCCATAATGTGTGGCTATTCAAAATTATGGATTTTTCTTTACTGTTCAGTGTTCAGCCTGTACTACTTAAATCTTGTAACAAATAGAACTCACTCTCTCATGTGCTCTTACTTGCCACTTGACAACCATCTAGGTACATAAGCAGGATTCATAAAACCTCCACCCCAAAAGTTATTGCTTTACAGATCATAAAACAAACAAAACAAAAAGGCATATCCCCTGACTTAACCATACAATTTGAAATACCATGGAACTGAGGTTTTAGGATATCCACTACTTCATATGGCTAAAGGAAAGCTTCTTTTCATTACACTTAAAATCACAAGCGCATAAAGACTTCCCTGCAGATTTCCCTCCTACCCTATATACCATTCTTTTCTTTTCCCTCTCACTGATAAAGCAAAAGTTCAATGAGCAACAGCATCTTTTACCAGATGTCCTGAACTATCCCAAGAACAAATCCTCTATGAGGCCCTATAATCTAAGTATGATGACATAATAGAGTATTAAAAGGTTAATGCATGCTAAGTCCAAGTACAGATTTCATGTTAATTACCTCATATACCAACAACTGAGTTTCATTATTTCAGTATTCCCAATATCAGTTTTTCTTTTCCACACTATCACTTAATTTTCCTAACTCTCAGTTTCATCCTGACAGCCAGCCCACATCTGACAGCTCGCTTTTGCCTCAACTCTTCTGACTCACTCCTACGTCCCTACTCTATTTTTGAATCTTACAGCTTCCTCCTCTGTGCTAGTGGAGGCAAAGAGGTCACAGCACAGATAGTACCAGCCTAAGTCTAAATGAATTTTACAAGTCCACAGCACCCTGACATCTGTACAGCTTCTGTGTTCTGAATTATCATACTCAAAATTAACATAGATATATTACTGTATGGTACCGTAGGTTTTTTTAGGTCTTGGTATAGTCTGTTGGATATCAGCTTTTCCCTGAAGCATTCTTCTGGTAAATCTGAAAATATTTGAAAAAAAGTTTTCTTCTGAAAAATCCTATCTCACTGCAAAATGCTAGAATATTAAAACAGATCCATGCAAGGAGATTTTGCTTCTGCCAATCTAATTCAGTATTTTAAGAATTCCATCCCCCTTTACAGCTTCATAGCTGAAAACAGTAAGAGAACAGACTTTGTAGAGATCCAGTCTTAGTCAAAGGGATGGACTATCTCCCAAAAAAGAACTCAATTGGCAGAACTCTTCAGCCTAGAACAGAATGCCACTGATGACCATGTATTACGAGACTAAAAATCACTAATAAGAGAAATCTGTTCACCATTTCTGCTAAAACAATGAGTTCAAGTCATTACATGAAGCTAGTAGAAGCTGCAACCAAAAGACACAAAGAAACAAAAGCTGCTTTTCCGAGAACTGATTGGAATGCTACATATCAGCAGAAGCAAAGATGACTTATCACTGGTCTCAGTAGACTGGCCTCTCCTTTTCACACAAATCAGACACAGGAGCTCTATTATTAACCGAAAGAATGCTAAAAACCTCAGACAGCTATATAGAGGAAAAAATCCTCTTAACTACAATTTAAATTAATACTATAGCATTTTTACTGATACTTCTCACAGTAGGTAAGTGCTGAAGTGCCTTGTTTTTTTCTCTTTTCTGCAATAGAAAATACGTTGTGGGGTTTTTTTTGGACTACAAGTAAAGGTAATGATGTTCTTGCATTCAACAGGATTCTGTGTATCTGAATAAAGAGATATGACTAAGTTTAACAATCTAGCCTCTCATTCAAGAGGGTTTTTTAAAGTATAGGTATATAAACTGCCACACGGAGAATTACAGTAAAGCTTCTGTGCAACCTACTACTAGAGAGTAAGTACAGGGTTGTTCACATCACTGGTGCTACTATACCCAGATGCTCTTTCCAGAGGAACCTGAACCAGATCTCTCTGAAGCAATCCCTCAATATGCAAGCCTCAAAAGGTGCTTATTTAAACTCTTAGCACATGATGGAGCTACAGCATTGATAGATGGGGCAAACCAACTGACACCATCTACCTGGACTTATGCAAATTCTTTAACACTGTCCCACATGATATTCTTCCCTACAAACTGGAAAGACATGGATTTGATGAATGTATCACTTGGTGATAAAGAAATGACTGAATGGCTGCACTAAGAATTGTGGTCAATACCTCATTATCCACATGGAGACCAGTGACAAGTGGAGTCCCTCAGCAGCTGGGGCAGATACTGCTCAACATCTTTGGCAGCAACACTGACAATGGGCCCAAGCACACCCCAGCACCTTCACTGACGACACCATGCTGTGTGAAGCAATGCCATCCAGAGGACCTGGACGCGCTTGAGAGATGGCCAATGTAAACCTCATGAAGTTCAACAAAGCAAACTGCTAGGTCCTACATCTGGGTCACGGCAAACCCAGGCACTCCCACGGGATAGGCAAAAAAGTGATTGAGAGCAGCCCTATGGAGAAGGACTTGGGGTGATGGCTGATGAAAATTCAACATGAGCCATCAGTGTCTGTTCACAGCCCAGAGAGCCATGCATGAAAAGGAGCATGGCCAGTAGGCCAACGGAGGGGATTCTCCCTTTCTGTCCTGCTCTGGCTGTAACAGCTACTGGAATTACGACCAGGTTACAACAAGCTTGGGTAGAGGCACAACAGGTTACATGATAGCAAAAGTGCATTATGCAATAAAGCACTATTATCAATATGCTACTACCCTTCATTAAATTAATTAAATCTTTAGTATAAAGTCATTGCCACAAAATAAATTTCTTCTACTAGCTACACAGGCTCTTGCCACATTTTCAGTTTTAATAATTAGCTACTGTGCTACTGAAGGAGGCCAAGAAAGAGGGTATTACAGACAATTTTAAAGACAGCTGGGCTGGTTTTTTTTCCCCGTTTTTGGATGGCTGCCTTCATTTCACTGGAACACTACAAAGCAAGTTGACCATATAAGGCACTGGGATTCCCATGGAAAATGCTTACACTAATCTATTCATGCAGCCTATTTAGTTTGTATATCAGTTAAGATGAATATTTGCAGTACATTTTTAAGACACTTTAGAATTAAATCTTACACATATAGCATTACTTTTGCCTTAACTGAGCTCACGTAAGAGAAAGCCTTCCAGAAGAATCCACAGCTTAACATTCAACTGAATGCATTTCTTTACATAATATTAAGACCAGATCAATTTCGAAACTGCAGGAAGCATTCATAAACACAACATCCTTGATTTTGGTGCAAATGGAAAGTACCAGAAAAGCCTAATTCAGGGGTCTGACAGTAAATGAATCTCCCTGTCAGCCACTGGCCGCAGCCTGCATTTATCAGAGGCAGCAACTTGCTGCATGGAAAGATTATTTGTAGCCTAGATTCCAACAAGAATAACTCTAACGAGCAAGTGCTTATAAGGAGATGGTAATACACAGTCTTCAGAGAAAGGACAGGGAGAACTGAAGAAAGCAACATTCTTGAACAGATGGGGGTGTAAAATAGAGAGGACTGCAGAGCTTCCACTTGAGAAGGGCAAGGGAGCTTTCAAGACAATGGAAGGAAACATCAGTCTAGAAGACGGGACTAGAAAGAAATAAGTATAAACTTCTGGATAAGACAGATAAATACAGGAATATAAAAAGCTGCAGTTAGAGGTATGTGCCAGCAGGACGACAGTGTCTTCTTAGCTCTAGGGTTTATTTTCCAGAAGGAATCAAGCACTTAAACATTGGGAAGCAAAACTTCTAACACAGTATACAAATTTCTAGAGAACTCTGCCATACTTTTTATATACTGCCTCCTATTAATATTTGCATTAATCTTTTTAGGTAAGAATTTCACAACTGACCTTTATGAAAGGTCAATTTTGCCAATAAAATGCATAGTTTAGTCAATACTGGGTTTCCTCTTCAAACAGATGTCCAAACCTCACAGTATTCTCTATACCAGACTACCAGATCTGTTGAATTAAGTAGGACATTTTGCACCTACTTTAGGTAGGACTAGAATGTAATTCTTCAATCCACACAGAGTCTATTGACTCCTAAGGACAAAAAAATGTGCTCATAGATTAACACAATCTGAACAGAACTATTCCTTCCAGTAAATGTCAGCTGCTATCAGACCTAGCTGCCTTTTTGCACCTCAGCAAATATACTCCATCTAACAAAGACACTAACAAAAAACACAGCAGAAAAATTAAGCAGTGTGTAGCCAAACAAGACCCAGAACCAATTTTATAATAGAAACTGAGTACATATGTGACCATGGTAAAAATACAAAAAAAATTACAACTACCTTTGTGTAAAAGATGAAACTTTAGTCTGATCTTAAATTCGACCCTGAGGCTAAACACATTTGAAATCTATATGCCAGACTGTGAATCCGGAGCCATCTCTACTCAAGTTTGCAATTCATCTGGCTAACATTCCCCCAAATCAAAAACATTCCTTAAGAAGCTGTAAATTTATGCAATTTTATCCACAGAGGAGAGCTAAGACTAGTTCTCACGATTGTGTCACTTGGTGGACCTAAGCAGCAATTTAATTGACTGCTTAATTAGTTCTTTTATCAGTATTTTAGAAGTTACTGCACTCCAACTGCAAGCTCATGACTTGCCAAGTGAACAAATTAAACTTCTCTACACAAGAGTGAATGGGCATGGGAATGTACAGGAGCTGCCTACTTGTGCTTAAGTAGGTATTTATAATAACAACAGCACCGTAGTTCACGGTATCTATATCCCTATCTAAAGTAAATGCATTCTTTGTTCAGAAATATGTACCATTATACCAAGCTACTTCAGATAACTTTAGAGTAGCTACAGCTATATTTTTGCTCTATAGGCTATCAACTTGCTAAAAGCACATTTTACAAGGTCTTAGACTCAAAAAGCCACATATATAGGCTCTCCTTAGAAGAAATCTTTAAGGGCAGAGACTGCCTCTGTGGGATGCCTCAGCTGGGATGCTGAGCTTTTGCTTGAAAGGACTATATTGATACACTTCTAGATTCAAATTCACTCCCTATCAGTCCTGCACTAAATATAAAGCAGTGAGTGAAACTGAAGCAATAAACATAGCATTAACATTCCAGGCTTTAGGAATGGCACAAAAAATACCTACTACTGCTCTGCTGAGGACTTACCCATTAGATTGAATTAGGTTAGGCAAAAGATGACACAACTATAGCATGCTGCAAATATATGAACATCTCAAGCACTCCTTTGTAACATGCTAGTGAGCAAGAGGGAAAAGAAAATGAGATGGCAGGTAAGTTTTCACCTTTCCACATTAGTCTGGGCTATATAGTTTACTTTCTTCCCATGGAAATCACTAATCTGCTGAGACAGAACAGGTTGCTAAAACGCTCACATACTTTGCAATTCTCAAGCTGCAGTGCACAAGATGTGAGGCTCTACACAAACAGGAGTTGATGCTCCACAGTCACTCTGGGCCTTCTTATCCAGTCACCAGCAGTCATGAGCTAAAAATTTTAGAATCAGTTCATATCTTCCCCACTCCTTATTCCACTCCTGCTGCCCAGTAATAGTGAGAATAGATGGTAACTGATTATCAACAAAATTCAGTCCACCAGTCTTTTATGACCATTTAGGAAAAGAATGGAAATTCAGGTCAGGGAAAATCAAAAGTGATACGTGATTTTGAAGTTTTAAGCCTACTAAGATCACAAAGGTAAAACATTTTTCAAAAATATACAAACAGCTGACCTTGAACACATGTTGGGGCAGTGCTCATCCTCATTTTAGTCACAAAATTGCATCTCAACTGCAGAAGACAGTTGTGAAAGGAGATATGTGGCAGAATGCAACACTCGCTTTCTGAGCTCAAAGTGAAGAAGGAGAAGTTCAGATCCAGACTACTTGAATCCAAATCAAGTCACTTTCTGGTAAAGAAACCTCCAGTAACGTTGCAGCTGTTCTTTGTACCTTCATACAACATAGTTTTATTGATACACCTGTCAATAAAATATGTATATATTTGCACTAAAATCAATGTACATGTTGAGTTTCAGAAGAAAAAGGTTTAAGATTGTTATGAGAATCAATTCCCACAGCCTTAATGAAAAGCAATAGGACACCCACACTTTTATGAATGGATAAGGTCATTAACCAAGCTGAATAAAACTGAGCTGAGCTGTCCTACATGAAAATGGCAAGCAAAAACAATGGTGACATAAAATACACCATCTTGCTGCTCCAGGGTTTGCATTTAACCACACTGTTCCAAAAGCAGAGCCTATAATTATCTAACAGACCAGAAAAAGTACTTTGATAAGTACTGCTGTAAAACAGGTTTAGGTATTACCATAGATAGTTCCTTTTACTAAGCAACTCATTTAGCTGAAACAGATGCAAACCCTGTGCTTGGATATGAGTTGTTTATTGTTATAGAGAAGGGAAAACCTAAAAAGGTGTGTTAAAGTTATACCTATAGTTCTGGAGAACCTCAAAGTTATCATTTTAAACTTGTGCACTGAAAAAAGGATACTCCAAGTATACCAAGGGCTGTAGAGTTTGGCTGCAGATCTGCAAGCCTTACAGATAATTCTACTGAAGTTGTGGCATTTACAGAAGCTTAAGTGTTTCCAGGAGTAGATGCAAGATCCAGTTATTGAGTCTGTTGCTCACTACTTCTATAGTAGTGCCCTATAAAGACTTATAAATAAATTATTGTTTCTTACAGAAGCATTGAAAATTGAGGTTTTCAGATCAAGGTGTCTGGCATTGATTATTAATGTTCTTAAAAGTGATCAACAATAGCTGGTGAAGAAGTTATCAAGTGTAACATGAATTGATGTTACCACAAACAACAAAAAAGGGGCTCACTGTGTTCATTTTCCCCATGCTTTAAATTGCTGTGTTCAGGTGTCTGTGGAGTCTAACAATGAGATTAGAAAACTGCTGAACTGAAATGTGGCCAGTGCCTATAAAGGTACACCAAAGCCCTCGCTCCAGAACTTCCCCATTCTTATTTGGGAAGCTAATGCTATCTAGGGAAGAAGTCTACACATGCTTGTGCCTTAAGCCATCTGCGTAATGGAGACAGCATTCATGCAGAAGCCAGCATCAAAGAATGGATGCAGGAAGGTAAAAAAATGTATAACTGAGAATCATCACCTTGAAAAAGAAGTGATTCAGTGTTTAATTTTTACTTCCCCTTGAGAAGCCTGATAACAAAGCCAGTTTTCTGTAATTTGGAGCTCATTTGGCTGTCATAAGATGAGGAATTAATCCCTGCCATGTTATTTATAAGCATATTTAAAGAGTACTGAGGTAACAAAAGAAGCATCTATAAAATAAATGTCTACCCAATTGCAATGTGCATTTACAACACAAGTTACAAGTACTGTTTTTGTAGGTACCTCTACATGTCTAACTGCAGGCCTAGGAAGAATATAACAGTGCAGAATATGACTATGCAGTTCAGAAAGAATATTCTATTATTTTTAGCTTGGGCACAGGTATAGTTAGAACAGCTTGAATTAAACAAGAATACAAGGAAAGAAGTACCTTGTTGTTGATTTGATTAATATCATTCATTATATGAGACCTCTATGACCTAGCCTCATTCAACTATGAAGTAATGACTCCCTAATTACAGCAATCTTCCCTATTAATGCTTAATATTCAAAATTACCCCATACTTAAGGTCTTGAACTGAAGATATGAGGTCTAAATGAAGGTTAAACGCAGAACTGCAATACATGATTTGTCTTGCTCATAAGGAAATGGCTTATTTCTTTCATTTGAGAATTGATCTACATCTCAGAACTCTGACATGCCGAGTAGTACGAGAAAAGCTGACGACTCTTGTGTCACCAGCAACCTCCTCATGACTCCAAAGAAGCACACAGCTATTGGCAGAAGACAAGCAAACTGGCACCACCCTTATTCTTCAGGTGCCATTCATAAGCATGCAGCATGAGTTGCCTCAGTTAAACCATACATTAATCTCACATGACTGTGCTGTGTTGTCTTCTGATTCTCGAAGGTAGTAGCAGACCAATCCTAGCACACCAAAGTATGAAATCTATTTGGCAAAACTGAGAAATCTTACTAAAAATGACATATGAACATTACAACTGAAACACTCGTGTAACTAGAAAACCAGAAGTACAGGATGATCTTCAACCTCGTTTCTGAAGTGCTTAAACTTAGCTTCTGTTTTAAGACTTGCTGTTTGCCTTTTAGCTAATTTCTGTTCTCAACTTGGACTGAGTCATTTTTTCCATTACTGCAAGCAAGCTACTTTGTTTTTGTTGGATGCTTTAAGTCTAAGCATGTTCAGAACACCACAGCTACAGAACTATAGTTAAAGCAAGATAAAATTTGCTGAAATTAACAATTCAAATGAGCTTGAAGCAAGAGTTACAGCCCATCTATTTAAAAAAAAATAAATCTTTAGGATACTTTAATATCAATATGCAAAATTTAACCCACTCCTTTGCCCTCAAGTAACACATAGCAAGAGTTTTATCATCTCTTGGATGGATTTCAGAGACCCAACTTTTAGATCTTTTTACCAGTAGGAACCTTTATACCATCTCATATGCAAGAAGGTAATCAACTGTGTACTTTTAATTTATTACTTTAGGATCTTGTCTCCACATAAATGAAAACTTAATAAAAATCAGAGACTGTTGAAAGATCCTCTCTGTCACATCAGAAATAAAGTCTTTGAACAGCAAGACAGCATTTCTTTTCTTTAATAGCTATTACATTAAATGTGTGAAGACACTATTACAAAAAAAAATTATATTTTGCAAGATCAGAATTTCACATGACAGCATTCCTGTTTCCAAAAAAATGCCAAAATGTTTACAGGCTGGAGTAAAGTTATCCTAAGGAAGCTGAATAATTATGTCTACCAAACTGCCCAAATTAATCAGGTAAGTTTAAAAAAACAAAACAAAACAACAAAACACCACAAAGCAAACACCAAACAGCCTAGGAACTGTTGACAACCTCCCTTCCCCACAGTGCTGCTATAGTGCCCCTCAATTCACCAGTTATAGATACAAATGAAGTACAACCTCTGTTTGACAGAATAGTAAAAGTAAAAAAAAAAAATTCTTCTAAAAGAACCAAACATTAAAATGCAAGCAAGCATATTTCATGTATTTGACAGTGTTCTTCCTCCCCAAACTTCATACACATCTTCCACTATGATGCACTGTAGAGCAGAAACGATGTCTTCCGAGGTCTATGCAAAGCCTAGCACAAGTGAAGCCACTGTTCCATTATGAATTTCTGCTGTGTCTGTATGTCAGGCCCATTATGAGAGAAAAGCCATTGAATACAGCAGTTACCACATAAATTCCCATATTACTGTAATAACTAAGAGCTCTAAACACCAGACGAGGATCTCCAGAAAGATCTATACCCACATCTGTGGAGCAATTCAGGTTTTCTGAAAGAGATTTCTGCTTCAGTAGCCAAAGCTACTGGAGTGTAGAAAAAACCAGCAGTGTCTCCAAAAAGGGAAAAAAAAACCCACCTAAAAACAAAACAAGAAAACCAGACAGATAAGCATTAGTTAGCACACCAGCAAAAGTCCTGATCTCCCCAAACAATACTCCTGAAGAACTATATTGGGTATTTATGTTTCTGTATCTAATTCAAAGAATCATTACTCAAAGCAGACAATCTAAACCATATGGTCATTAAAAAAAAAAAAAAAACCCACACCCCAAAATACCTTCTGTTGAAATTAAATTCTCATCAAGCCAGTGCCCCTTGGCACCTCTCAGTCACCTGTTCACATGTCATTAAAAAAAAAAAACGACAACGTAAGGCAAGATTGCTGCAAACTCTAGGAAAGTAATGAAAGATAACCCATGTATTAAATAAACATTTGCTTACTTACACAGCACTAAAATTAACAACTGCATTTCACATTTCTGCTTTGTGGAACAAAGAATGCTTTGCTATAAAGCAACTTGTTACTCCCTTTTTGTAACAAACCATTCCTGTTTGGTATGCTACAACAATTCCTCCTTTCCACTCATTTCTCTGCTTCCTATGTCATGCTTTTCAGGAATAAAGACCACACTTCCGTCCAGACTAACTTTGCAGTAGGTGGAAAGATTACAACACATGCCTATCTACCTGCCAAAAAAAGTAAGCTCTGAGATCCAGGAATAGATTGAGCAAAGACATCTCTGTTCAGCAGACTGAAGCCTGTATGTTTCCATTTAGGCTGGAGAAAAACTCCTTGCTCAGACTGACAAAAACAGGAAAGACCACACTACATGCTTTTAAGATCAATATAATATCAAACAGCATCCTGAAACAGCTGGCTAAACACACACAGGAAAAAGATATGCAAAGCAAAAATAATTTTATTCCTTCTGGTAACCTAGGGAACAGAAAAAAAATAAGGCACCAGAATACAGCAAGAAACAGAAGATTGCTTGGTAGACAACTGTAGTAAGCATCCCATCTGTAGTTATGTACTTGCTTTCCATGGCCAAGGATTGGAGAAAGTCAGAATTCCCTAGACTCTAAAAACCAAAAACCTCATAACTCAGATGAAAAAAAAAAAGTATTTAAAGTAGAAGAAAATCCCTCATATTTATTTCATCCAAAAGTAAGCAGACAAAGGCTAAGCAAATAACTTCCATATACTTCAGTGGCAGAAGTAGTAACGCCTTCCACCACACACTCAACAGGCAGCATCTAAAGGTATGGACTTTATGTATTTTAAACACAGTCCACCTCATAACAGAAAGTAGTACCATGCTCACAGTGTCTACCACTTGAGAGCTACATTAGAAAGTTCGTAAAACTGGTACAACACCAGTTTTTTGTCTTCAAGGACCAGTAGATGTTTTTCAGTTGTGTTTTTGGTTTTTTTTTTTCTCTTTCCGCCAAAAAGAATTCTTAGTGTGATCTGGATATTGGTAAAGATCCTTACAGTTTTGCACCTTTCACTCCATTAGCTGGGGTTTTTTTTGCAGCCTTAGGGCACAACCACAAAAGCCTTTTTTCTTTGAAGGCCAAGTTTCAGTACGGCTACCAGGAACGCAGGTTAAGGAGCCTGCATAATTTTTCTTCCCGTTTATGTAGGACTCTTGGGAACATGTTAGCAGAACTGTTTGGTGGTTTGCCTGCATATATTGCCAGATTTGCTTCTGCCTACAAGTCAGATTTTTGTCAAAAACTAAACCTGAAGTAGTGCTAGTTGCAAGCCTGCAGGAAAACCTAAAATATGCAGCAAGCTTTCACACAGACTAAAAATCTCTACAACAGTTAAATGATGGTTTTATAAGTCTAAATGAGTAGTCCCCTGGGAACTGCATAGAACACTAGCAACTAATACAAAATCACCCAGTTTTTGTCTTCAATTTCCAAAGCTAAACTAAGGACGAAACAGTAAATCTAAGGTAGTACATTTAATTCTGAGCCACAGATTCATCGAAGTGTCCTTTTAAGCATGTAATTTGTCACTTCTACATTCAACAGGCTTTTTAGCTCAGCAATTCCACACTAACCTCTAGAACTGCAGGTGATCAGCATCACTGCTGCATGAAAACGTACATATTTGTCAACCTACCCTGGTTTCCTGCCATTCAACCAGTAAAAGCTGATTCAGTGCAAATAAATACTAAGGCCGTAAGAGAGCAGCCACAGAAATAAAGGCTGGGGAATAGCAAGAGTTTGTTGTTTGAGAAGAGGAAGTTAGGGACAGTAAGAATTACAAAGAAAAGACTTATGTGAAAAAAGAAACAAAAAACTTTGGATAATAAGCAGTGTCTTAATACTTCCCAACTTCTTGGAAAAAAAAAATCACAGATTGAAAGCAAGTGGCAAATGCAAGACTCAACTGTCATTTGGTTTTTGAACAGAAGAACAAAGTTATGAGTTTACTTCAGTAGCTGTCTCCTGGAATTCACAGCTGCTTGGCTCCAATTTCCATCTGCAAAATGGATAATTTCCATTTTAGGAGACCAGCTTGCAGGAGGTCAGAGCAATCTGGCTATACTTGATTACACATCATAGCTGGTTACAAGCTGAAGGAGCTGCCTGCGCCAGTACGTGCATAAAACAAAAACTAAGTTCATCAAAGCAATTTCACTAGGACTTCATCAACTGAGGCAAAAGTTGCCCTGAACTTTACTCCTGAGATTCAACTGCTACTGGAGAATTTAACACCTACTTTTAGCAGTTTTAGCTGAAATGCTGGATGAAATTACAAACTAAATAATCCCATACCACAGTGATAGAGAGCCAGGACTTTGGCTTCATGCATTCAAAAGTTTTCTCTATCTCCAAATTCAGTGGCATGGACAACTTGTACATTTACCAATTAGCAAATGCAAAACATCCAATCTTCTTCTTCCCCACAGTTCTTTGCAGGAACTCAGGGAAAAAAAGGACTAGTGATTTATGGCGCTTAGTGGAAGCACAAGTTATTACAACTACTGGCAAAATACAAGAAAGAATTATGGCAATACAGAAAATTCAGGATTATTTAATTGTATGTGATATGTATATTGAATCACAAGTCAAACTCAACACTAACACTAAAATGAAGACTTGAAAATTAAAGCTTGTCAATTTGAACATTCTTCTAAAAAAAAAAAAATTACTGACATTGGCTTCAATTCCCAAGCTCAAAAAGAATGCTGCAAAGGTTTATTGCATCAAGGATTCAGCGACTTAAAGCCAAAATTTCAGCTTGTTGTTTTATGGCTGGAGAGTACTGTCAATCAGCTAAGTACACTTTCTACCCATACAGTAACTGTAGTAACTGTAAACTCTAGTAAAAACAGTATGTAGTATGAAGACATGGTGATATTGCAGATTAATTACATCACTACTATACAGCTGAAGGTTCTAGAGCACATCTGCCTATTCAACACTGAACACAGGGACATCGCCAGAGTCAATAAAAACTACAGGACACGAAAACACCTTGTAATAGCTGCAAAGAAAAGCCACTCGATGTTAAGAATTATTAATCATAAAATACAACTTGCACTTGAAGTGGGAGGAGAGAAAAGTATATCCACTTAGACAATAGCCATCACAGCAGCCTGTTTTAAAAACAAACTACCACTCCTTGGGGTAGAAATGAAAAGCTGTTCAAGTGAAATAGATCAGAAAGTCAGGCATCTCCAAATACTTCTACAGCTAAGTAGACAAACAAAACTGTTATAAGTTTGCTCTACTCTATAACCTTCTGATACTTGCCTATTAAAGATACCTATTCCTGTTGCAAAAATGCAACTTCTCTTGACCACAGCTGCTTGTAACTATAGCATCTTAGCAAGAGATTTCCAGTGAGCTTTCCTCAATACTGCAAGTCCTACAGGCTTTACCACAACCAGTTCAATGAGACCTTTTGCACTGTTTCAATGAGATGCAGCACTTCTCCCTGATACCTGCTTTCCTGGACATTACCTGTGACAGAGACAAAGGGATACACTTGATAGCAAATCAAAAGTCTCACATTAAACAAGCCTCAGAGTACACATTCAAATCCAAGACACTAAAGTAGCAACACCACTGACTCAGCTGCAGAAACTCACCCCTTGCTGGCTAAAGGGAGGATTCTCTTATGACAGACCAGTCCATTTAGCCAGTATATTACAGCCCTGCTGTATTTTTCAGTTTAGACACTGTGCCCAGTGTAATTTTCAAATTAAAAGCTACCCTCATTCCCTCCAGCGCCCTTGCAGAGAATGGGGCAGACTCACCACCTTTCCCTAGTTATCCCAGAAGACCCCATCACTCATCAGCCTTTGACACCATCTCCCACACCATACTCCTGGAAAAACTGGCAGCCCATGGCTTGGAGAAGTGCACCCCTTACATGGTTAAGAACTGGATGGACAGCTGGGCCCAATGAGGGGTGGTGAATGGTGCTGCATCCAGTTGCTGGATGGTCCCTGGAGGCATCCCCATGGATCAGCTTTGGGCAGAGTCCTGTTCAACTGGGATGAGGGGATTGAGTCTATCATTAGGAAATTTGCAGACAACACCAAGCTGGAGGTGTGTGTGTTGATCTGCTGGGGGGTAGGAGGGCTCTGCAGAAGGCCCTGGACAGGCGAGATCCATGGAATGAATCCAACGATACGAGGTTCAGCAAGACCAAGTGCCATGTCCTGCACTTGGCCACAATGACCCCATGCAGCACTATAGGCTGAGGGCAGAGTGGCTGGACACCAGCCAGGCAGAAAGGGACCTGGAGGTGTTGATTAGCAGCAGCTGAACATGAGCCAGCAGTGTGCCCAGGTGGTCAAGAAGGCCAATGGCATCCTGGCCTGCATCCAGAATAGTGTGGCCAGCAGGACCAGTGCAGGGATTGTTCCCTGGTACTCAGCACTGGTGAGGCTGCACCTTGAATGCTGTGTCCAGTGCTAAATTTAGGTCCCTCAGTTTAGGAAGGATGTTGAGATGCTGGAGACAGTCCAGAGAAGGGCAACAAGGCTGGTGAAGGGTGTAGAACACCAGTCCAGTGAGGAGTGGCTGAAGGAGCTGGGGATGTTTAGCCTGGAGAAAAGGCTCAGGGGAGACCCTATCACTCTTTACATGTCCCTGAAAGGAGGCTGTAGCCAGGCAGGGGTCAGTCTCTTCTCCCAGACAACCAGCTATAGGACAAGAGCACACAGGCTGTGCTAGGGGAGGTTTGGGTTGGACCAGAAGGTTAGGAAGCAATTCCTCACGGAAAGGGTCATTGGGCATTGGAATGGGCTGCCTAGGCAGGTGGTGGAGTCACCATCCCTGGAGGTGTTTAAGGAAAGACAGGATGTGGCACTCAGTGCCATGGTCTAGCTCACAAAGTGGTTTAAGGTCATAGGTTGGACTAGACCTCTAAAGTCTCTTCCAACTTAGTTGATTCTGTGATCATGGAAGAACTTCCCTCCACTCCTCATTCTCAGCTAAACTGTCAACAGTATTGCTGTTGTATGCATAAAGTGTTTCCAGCAAGGAGGGAATCATCTTTATCCTCTAAGAAATTGACAACTTTCTGCAATATTGACTACAGTGGTTAATAACCATTAACAAATGTCTTTCCAAACATCTGTTATTATAGAGTCAGGTTCCACCAAATGATAAAATTCAAGCCACTGCACTGTCTAGAACTTTAAGTCCTACATGCAGAAGGCAAGAAGATTGCAGAACCCCCACCTCACCACACTGTGCCTAAACTGGACGTACTATCTTAACATAAGATTTTAAGAAAGACTCATATATGCAACTTCTAAAGCCACAGCACTGCTAAAACTGGACTTCATCCTGACACACCTACAGGTTGGGCAGAGAGATGATTGACAGCAGCTCTGTGAAAAAGGAATCGGGGCTGATGTTTGATGAAAAACTCAGCATGAGTTGTCAGCATGCGACCACAGCCCAGAAGGCAAACCACACCCTGGACTGTGTCAAAAGGAGTGTGGTCAGCAGGTCAAGGAAGGAGATTCTCCCCCTCGCCTCTGCTCTTGTGAGACCCCTACCTGGTGTGTACAGTTCTGATGCTCTCAACGTAAGGGCATGAAACTGCTGGAGCAAGCCCAGAGGAGGATCACAAAGTTGGTAAGAGGACTGGAGCATGTCCCCAGCAGACCAGGTTGAGAGAATCAGGGCTGCTAAGGCCAGAGAAGAAAAGGCTGCATGGAGATCTCACAGCAATCTTCCAGTACCTGAAGGGGGCCTATTGAGAAGATGGAAAAGGACTTTTTGTCAGGAACTGTAGTGATAGAAACAGGAGTAATGGGTACAAATATAAAGATGGCAAATTTAGAGCAGATGTTAAAAGAAATTTTTTTACTGTGAGTGTTTTGAGCCACTGGAACAGGCTGCCCAAAGAGGCTGTGGATGACCCAGCCCTGACCGTGTTCAAAGCCTGTTTTGGTAAGGTCTTGACCAGCCTGATCTAGCAGGAGGTGTCACTGCCCATGGCAGGGGTTTGGTTGGGATTAGAAGACCTTTAAGGTCTCTTCCAACCCTTAATATTCTATGATTATATGAAAAATAATTGGGATTAAGGAGATAAATACCTTAAGAGACATAATATTTTCAGTGAATCAAGAGTCACCGGAAGTGCTAGAAGCATTTCACAATCTGCACTCTGAGGCTGACAAAAGCCAAAGTATATGGACACCTCTGGTTTACGTATTTGGCTTTACAGGAACGATTCCCTGTATTCTGCAATTAAGCAAAGTTAAAACATTCCAGAGAGTGATATTTATACTGCACTCATGGGTTTGGGAGTATGGAGAGTCATCTTGGGTATCCTAACAAGGAGGAAAAGCAGACACATAAGCATCATATGTCTCAACGGTTGCTGATAGTACTAAAAGAACCAACCCTCGTAAGACCTTTCTTGGAGAAAGAAATCAAAGCAGGGCACATGCTGGATTTCTATAAATACAAGCACCTTGTTAAGGTCTCTAAAGATCAAGACTCGAATTTTGAGACTGCTTTTACAACTCTAAAAGCACCAATAACCAATCAGTGCAGCTTATTTATTAAAAGCTACAAGGCAGATGGATTTGATAGTCAAAAACGCAGTTTCTGTAACATGAGTAGGCCAAGGAGACAGGCCAACAGAAAAAGAGAAAGGGAGGCAATTTACAATTTACTTGGACTAAAAAAAATCTCTACCTCTGTCACTGTTCTATCTTAGGCTCAGAAGATGATTTTTTTACCCTGTGTTTCCCTATGCCTACCTTCATCTAGGCCACAGAACTTCTTAAAAAGAGAAACTTATGCACCTGTATGGTGTAATATGGGTCTCATGAATCACAGCTACCAAAAGGTAAGTACAGAAGTGCATTAATAAAAAGTTAGTGATGTCACTCCTAGTTAAGTGACACTTATCAGCTTTACAGCCTATTGTGAGCTCAACTGCAGAACAGCTGAAGCCAGATTCTAAACCATTTTTGTTTTAAAAAGTGAAGGTTCTAACTTGAAACTTAAAATCCAAGTAATATTTGCAGTTTAAGCTGCAATGAAGCAGTCCAAATCAGTTGACTTAAGTTGTCAATTGTTTAAATTCTGCATAAGCACCCTTAAAATATTAGTAGAATTCAAAGTATATTATCAAATACATTATCAGCAGCGAAACATGACAAAGCAAAATGAACAGGGGAAAAAAGCACCAAGAAAATTCTCCCATATTTAAGTAATTTAACTTGTCAATATAAAATAAAATTAGATAATTGCAGAGAAGAAATTAAAACGGCCCAAAATCCTACAAGAAATTAAAGAACAAAGTCTTTCAAATGCTGTCAAAGAGTGTGTCTTGAAAAGACAAAGTACGCTTTACAATATGTGCAGGTAAGCAGCTATTGAGATACAAAGCCCTTGGAGGATTTCCCAAAAGGAGGAAATTACACACCAGCTCTTAAAGCAAACACCTCAGTCACATCTCTGTGTAGTTGATGACAAATGATGTCACTGAAGAAGATATGCTTCTGATGCCAAGGTTTTTTTAACAGAAAGTTACTTCAAGTGCTATTTGGTCTTTTATTTGAATCCCCACAGTTTGCCCACCTTCAACTTTTAGTAATGCTTTTATTTATATGCTGTGTTTTGGAAACAAAAAAACCCCACTACACACACAAGAAACCAACACAAAAATCCTAAAAACAAACTTAAAAGGAAAAGTATTTTTAATAGGACTACTGTCATGCAAGCTTTTCTATGCTGGAGCTTTCTTGGTTTTATGTTTTAATCCAGCATATGCACCTGACATGGCAGGTGTCTTATTCTAAAAAGGATGCCAAATCATAATTGCAGCAACAGCTTTTAAAATTCACCATTTTAATAATCACACATTTATTTTAGTAGGCTTTCCCAGCTTTTGCAAAGTTTTTGTAAGTCAAACTGAAGCTGTTGATCTTCCCTTGGGGATTGTTCCATATACATTCAGAAAAACTCTTGTTTCCATGTTCCTTGTGCCACAGAACCTACTAACGATTAGGCTTCAGAAAGCTACGACACTTTGTTCACAGGTGCAGCAATTCTCACAAAATGAGGCTTCTTGCAGCAAAAAATTCTAACAGTGCTCATCTCCAGCAGTCAATCTTAACAGCTACTTGAGCTTGCAAATGCTATTTGCTATAATTATAACTGACATATTTTGTACTATTACAGAGTACAGCAACCTCCTCAATTACTGAGAAAACAACTGAGAAAGCTCTCCCACCCCCAGATCCCACACAGGTAACTGATAAAACACTTTACAAAATATATAACATATCTTCTGTCATTTGCACCAAGTTGTTCCCTATTTTCCTTAAAAATGGTAGTTTTTAAATCACCACTGCTGTATTTACCTAGAGCTATAGATAAAATTTGTTTCTACAGTAACTTCATGAGCTTTCTTAGGAGTCATGTCTGATAGATCTGGCCAAAGCCCACCTTCAATATTTAATAAGTCTATTAGAAGTGTTAAGTACAAGAGACGCTAGATCTGTTAAGTTACTCCTCTGCAGAGATGCAAGAAAGCTGTTTCTCTTCCTAAGTGTACAAATACCTGATAAGCACTGTGACATACAAGTATTAGCATTCACTATCACTATTAAACACATACAAACACAGCTATAGAGAGACAAGTGCCAAGCATTTGGCTAGGTTGTCTGCAAGGAAGCAGACAATGAGTGACCAGAAAGCCATGTTCAGAGAGGTTCATACACAAAAACCCACTGACAGTCCCAAGGCTAGCACAACCCACCCGCTCTGCTCTGTTATACTCAGAAACCAAGAAACTGACATTATACAAAAATTCTTCTTTCAGAGGTAAGCACTAAACGTTTATTTTCTACTGAGGAGATGAAGTGCAGGCTCCTCACAAAAAAAAACACGACCTAAAATAATTCAATTTGCTACAGCAGCTGAATAAAAGTGGTGGGAAATGGTGAAATTTGGCAACCTTTCTAAAGACATTGTTTTATATGATTGGATAGAAATGAGATTATTACTTCTCAGGAGTCCACATTTGGCCTGCAGACACAATGCTGGCATCCCAATTTTCAGTCTTCATTTTGGATAGAGCCTAAGGTAATTAATTTTCCCCAAATTTTCAGCAGGTTAAAGCACCACGTTTAAAAAAAAGTTCCAAATAACAGATTAGCAAAACAAGTTAAAGAGCATTGACTTTTCATAAAAATATAAATAAAAAAATAACTCAATGCTCCAACAACAGTAAGCAGGGTTACTTATATTTTCTAGAATACAGTAGTCATAAATCACACTGTTTGAAGAAATAATACAAGTAGTTTCAGATTGTTTAATCTCTGGAATGGGGAGGTACACATTTGGAAAATCGATTTATTTCAATACAATTATTCACTTAATTAAGCTTACTTATTCAAGCATAATTGCATCTATTTGCAAATACACTGCAAGCAACAACACTTCCGTTAAAATTTGGGACAACGTGCTTTGCAGCCTTAAAACAGTAACTTTTCCGCTTCAGTTAGAAAAGTGTAGGTTTTCAGTCAAGAGCACTAAAGCAAATCTCAGGATATTTGTAAGCTGAAAGTTCCAAAGCTGTAAGTCTGAGATGGTATTCCAGTTTCAAAAGGGGCCCACAAGGATCCCGGCTTTGACAGAGGAATGCAGCTCCTCAGTGAAAACTTCATCTAAGTTAACTGTTTTAGAAGGCAGCACTGACCACACACATACAGTGTTACATGCTTGTCAGATGTGTTCACCTTGGTTACCAGATGAAGATATTGTTATTTTGCCTTAAACAAACACTTGCTTCAAGTGTGAAATTTTAAGCAAACTAGAAAGATAAGTTCATTCTAGAAGATTGGAGTTTTGTTACAATTACTAACAAACAGGTTTCACATTAACATTCACCTCAGCCCTTCTGTGAAAGAAGAAAAAAAGAAAACCCTAGGAAACTTAAAAAAACCAGAAGAGAATATCAGACCCACAACACAAAGTTAACACTTGCAAGTAATTCCCTGATGTACAAGAAACCTCAAATAGTCACGAAGTATATCTATATAGGTGACTCTGGTTACTCTTCCAGCTTCACAGTCGGGGTGGTAAAACAAACTCCAAAACTAAATAATCAACCCAGAATTAAAACTTGTATAATAATGACCACTGGCTGGATAACTGATCACACCAAAGCAAGCTGTCATAGTTCCAATTCAAGACCCTGAACTACAATCATAACATGGGAAAATCAAAGCATATTTCAGACTGAACTAAAAATAATTTTTAAAAAATCAGAGAGACTTGGCCCATTCAAATGTTTTAGGGCTAGAGCCATTTCTAACAACAATAGCTTACAGATAATTTAGTATCAGAATCAATGGTTGTGTGGTAGTTATAGACCAAATTTAAGCATTCAGAAACTACAGTAGTATAGGAACTATTTATTTGCCATCTGGAAGATAAACCTACTTTTGTGTGTAGGCCCAGAATGAAGCTACATTTGATTCTCAGGGCCTTCACCCTCTTCTTAAAGCTAACTCCACATTTCACTGTGTTTAACAGACCTTTAGAAGCCATTAGCCTAACAAATATATTGTTAATGGGGTAAGTGCTAACACCACTCAGGCAAAATGGGAAACAGTCTTGTTCAACGACTTCATCATATTGCTCCAATTTTGGTTTTGTCAATGAGCCGGCAAAGACTCAGTGTTTCCAGAGTAAGCACAGTGGCTGATTCAGTGTGCTCAATAACTGAAACACAAGAGCTGGGTACCAGGTCATGTCAAAACAATGCATTAAAAAAAAAAATAAATTCAACAATGCTTCCCCCCCTCAAGTACTGTGATCATCTTTTGCCTTCTTGTATTCTACCTTACAGACTTGAAATCACTAGAAAGGAAACAGCTGAGGAATGCTGCTACTCTTATGCCACGCTTTCCATTGACTGTCATTTCAGGAATGCATATAGGAAAGTAAAGGAGCTTGGAATGTCTCCACCCATTCAGCAGCATCAGAGGCTGACCAGCTTAGGGATAGCTCCACTGCCTTACAGCTGCATTCCAGTTTGCATTTTACGGCTGTCAAGATCAATGAAAAAAAATATAGCGTTGGGCACTGACATGTGTTAGGCAAATGTCCTCATATGCCGCATGTCTTACTTGGTATGATCTATATTTATACTATAATACAGCAGTAATAAGATGTAATTTAGTTTCTTGGTTGCAAGAATCCCAGAAAGGTGTACTTAGCCTACAGTTGTTCAAAACTACCTCCACACTGCTTTCAGAGCATATTAGTTCATCTAAGTCTAACTCATCTGAATAGATCCTTGGATAAAATTTCAGTGTTTGCTAGAACAGGTCACATTCCTCAATTCCACACGGTGTGAGTCCAGCCTCAGGAAACACGATTACACAGAGACACTACCAGTTTGCTGGGCTCTCAGTTTTTGAGAGGATTGCACTAAGTGTCTTACTAGCCTAAGTAATAACTTTGAGAAAGAGAGCAACTGAGAGCATGAGCAAAGGGATAAACAAGTAAAGAACTGCACAAGAGCCTGTCAAACCATCTGTTCCAACTAAAATGTAGCATATATTGTTAAGCCTGGAATACAGATTCCTCCAGAGTGGTAAATCTACTAGTGATTTATACTGATTGCTTCTGTCTCTTAGCCTCAGATTTAGCTAACAACTGAAATTCAATAATTTGGTAAAACAGAATTCTTGCTACTACAATGTCAAAACCATAAAGGCTTTAAATCAAGAGTGTTTATATTAATTTTATTCATTCCCCCCTCCTTCTTGCCTCCACTTCAAAGAGTAAAAAAAAAATATTAAAAAATCTTAGATGACAACATTAGTAGGAAGTTAACAAGTACTTACTGTACCATCTGAACCTAGCTACTGTAACTACAGAAAGATCTGTGGCCCACACAAGAACCAATTACAAAAGAGAATTAAACAAATATGCCTCTGTAGTCTGAGCACTGAGTGAAGTCAACATTACATTTATTTCTGGACTCATTTTCTCTGTTTGTCTTGTTGCACAGATAAAAAATAGAAAAAAAAAAGAAGCCACGATAAAAGAATAATAAAACAAGCTGAGCAAATTACTCTAAAATTCTCAGTGGTAGAACATCCACAATGAGAGCATTAGGAGGTTTGGTGATTAGTAGGTTAGTTCCCCTCCAAACAGTGAGACTTCGACATCAGTTCTGTAACCGAGTACAAACCTTTCTGTACAAAATGAAGTCCTCCTACTCGACAATTTTCAAAAGTTAACAAGTTTACCATATGCACCAGTATTTTCATTCTCCCCTAGAAAGAGTAATGGTAGGAGTCATAGCCAGGAGGTTACTAGGATAGCTTTGAGCTATTTCCACACCTTCCTTCTTTACCCTTGGTGTTGGATGCTGCTGCTATGACGCAAACACTAGAGATTTAAGATGCTGGCAACCTGGTCTTTGCTCTTACAGCTTGATGTGCTCCAGCCTCAGCTCAAATACATGACCTGTGTTACCATCCATCAGAAGGAATATGGACAGTGTAGCCATAATGCCCTCTTATCAAATTCTAAGGCAAAGGGATCCCTTGATGGTAGATTTTACATTCCTTTTGCATCACTAGTTGCAGTCTGAAAGTGTCATAACAAGGACACAGTCAGTGCCAAAGGTATCCATACTCGTTACCATATCAGGTACTAAGAATATGCCACCAGAAGCCCTGACAGAACTTTTCACATAAACAGTTGCAAAAACTCCTGCAAAGGAAGGTACTTATTATCTAAGAAATAAATCTCATAGAACCCAAAGGAAATACTAAGACAACAATAATTGTCCTTACTCAGAAAGAGTAAGCAAACGTTCTGTGAAACACACAATCTTAATTAGTATTCAGGGATAAACACAGCAGACTCCTACAATACTGTCAGCAAATCAAAACTTCGATTTAATACTGCATAGCTCTCTATATGCAAACTAGTACGTAACTATAATGTTGGTAAAAGTCTCACCTTCACATTCAACTTAGCACCTAAAGAGCTGCAGAAAAGCACTATTTGATACAAAGAGATAGCCTTCGAGGAATTTTGCTTAATTAAACCGTAGTTGTCACAGACAAAAGATGACATGAATCCTTCAAAAAGGAGCAGGGGCCTTCACCAACAACATCCCCTGTGGGTGTGCAAAGATCCCCATGCAAAAACAGCCAAGACAATTTCCCTTATCTGACCTCAAAAGCAGTACCCTCTCCAGAACAGGTAAGATCAGCACAGCAGGACATGCTCTTTCCACACTGCGTGGTGGAATCAGGCTACAGCACTCACCTTCCTCACCCAGAGTGAATGAGGCCAAAAACAAGGTTACCATCTCCTAAGTCTGAGCAGCCTCAAAGAAGGGCAGTCAAAAAGCAGGCTGCATAAATTGTGATACCTAACCATAGCCTAATCTCAGCCAGTGCTGAGGTGTGTGCAGGTACTTCACACTGCACATCTGATATTCCCAGGAGAGCAATGTGCACAGGAAATCCAGCCTTCCAGGAAACTGGCCACATCGTGGTCCCTCCCCACTACATGCAGTCTTTCCGTGGTGCTGTCCAGAAGGGGTGGGCTCCACTTTCCTGTACAAAGCTCTGTGTCACTTCTAGACAAACTACTTTCAGCCATTTAAGCAACAAATTCCAGTCAGAGCTAGCAAAACTAGAGCTAGCTGACTAAATCCTCCTTCATTGAAGCCAAGGAAAGCAGAACAGAGTCCAAACTCTGAGGAATGATAGGTGTTAAGCTTTCAGGACGAGGGAATCAAATCCCACTCTGAAGAACTATGTCTGCCTAAGAAGAGATCAGGTTTTATTGAAAACGTTATGTATCCTCTTCTTAAGATTATTTCAGAATATGCCACTTCTACCCCTCCCACTCTGGAGACACTAATAATCTGCAAAGTCACAGCTCATCTTTGAGCTTCTTTCTTTTCTCAAGTTCCCCTTACATTACATTGTTAAGGCAGATTAAAAAAGCTGCACTTTTAGTGAGATCTCATTCTGCGTAACAGCTGTCTTAGAGTGCAACATTCAAAATTTCCACCTCCACTGAAGTAATGGCACTGACATCTGACTGTAAATTTAAGTTCTCATTTAAAAGTTTTCTGGTCTTACAGATACATAAACACAATACGCATATAATGCAGATTATGCAGCACAACACACACTCTCCTGCCGCAATATCCTACACTGCATGTATATCTCATAGATGGAAAACAATACATAGCAGTTTTGCCCTTTGTGCTGAAGGCCTAACCTGAGGGCTTGTGCAGAACAAATTCTTAAAGCCAACTTTGAATTCAAAATTACACAGAGGAACAATAACCATCACCTAATTTTTCCTCTTCTGCAAGATACCAAAGAATTTAATTCATCTGTCCTCAGATATGATGCACTGAAGTCCACTCATTTGCGCACGTGCAGATATAAAATAAAGTCTGCTCACTGGCACTGTCAAGAGCTGAAGCAAGTAGCAATATATATCCTCCCCCCTTTCCTCCTCTCAGCTACCAAGTCAAGTAATTGTTTTCTTTACCGTATGCATGAAGAGAAACAATTCTACATGCAGCTTTCTGATGGTGATGGCACTCTACCCCACTCAGAGGAAAAGCTAAGCTAATGGCTTCAGCAATAAAGCTTGATGCTCCATTAAAGACCAGACCTGAAGTTCACTGGAATTTCAGGATTAATGGTAGTCTCCCCTCAGCATTTCCAACTACCTGGGCTCTGAAAAATAAAACAAAGCTGAAGTCTCTTCCTATAACTGACATACACAGTAGGAAAATCAAAGGTTGAATATTAAATTCTATCGCTATTTCAGACATATGCATTTACTCTCAATAACTAGAAAATTAAACTGATGGAAGACAAAAAAGACACAATCCAAAAAAGTACAGAAATTTTATCTTTGCTGAGATAGATCTATTTCTCTGAAGCAGGAATGTCTACATGGGATCTGACAGACGACACAAAACAAAAAAACCTCAACCAACCAAAGAACCACAGAGCAACAGCACTCCATGGCAGTCTTAAACACAACAACATGGACTTGAACACAATTACCATCAGTCAGTTAAAAGTCTCAGGAAGAATGACAAGTTTTTGAAGAGCTTTCTTTGAGAACAGATACAGCTTTTTTCATGCTGCAGCCACATTTGATTAAATTAATTCATGTTACAGACTGCATTATATTCGATTGCACCTTTTACACGGCATATATGTAAGGTTTTGTGTTAATAATGAAGTGAAACCATTCAGAGTCGGTCACAAGCAGGGATTTGTTATATGTCTTTTTTTATAGCAACAGGTAACCTTCACTTACTGTACTGCCTCAAGAGGATTATAACTTCACAACTGATCTTATTTGCTTTCAGTACCATAAAATCAGAAAAGGTCTTTTGGTACCACTAAAGCAGGGGAGGGGGAAGGAGAAGCATGAGCAAGAATTTTAGCAGTGATGTAAATCTTTACCTCTGCTCCCTTAGACTTTGCCCTTCCAAACTGCAAGCAGACTACAACGTTAAAAAAAAAAAAGGGGGAGAATATGCTCAGAATTACCCTGATTAAATCTTTCTTGTATACAGTATCAAAGACCTTTTGAAAATGCCACCTGGACATCAGAAAGAAAGAATGCCATCTCTTATTCTAACAATAGAGTTAAACTAAACGTCATCTTTCCCTACCAATGGCTGGAGTACACCAACTTGCAGACCCAAGGATCTAACCAGTTAAGGTATGGCCTCTCATACAGAGCTCCCTGGAAGCATGAAGCTACCACAACTCGATTAGAGGAGGATAAATACAGAAAACCTTGCAATATAGTGACAGGCTAGCCTGCAGTCAGGTAACCGTGCTGCAGTAACACGCTGACAGGCTTAACCACAACACACACTCATTCTTCCAGTTCAGTTCACAACTGAAAGTAAACCAACACCCTTTATAGGGGAACAAGTGACAACTCAAACGCAGCAAAGAGAGCAGAGTTGTAGAATTTTATATCCAGTGTTCAAGAGGGGATTCTATCCAGTTCTGCAAGGCTGTTTACTTATTTCTAGAGCCTCACATGCTTGAAAAACCTATACAGGACAGAAAACACAAATTCACGACCTCATTTTTTTTAAATGTAAGAAACCACCTCACTGAACTATTTTGGTAAGATTTCTACTTGATCAACCTACAACACGTAACCATTAAGATATTTTTATAAACTACTGAACAACTTCTAAACTTAAGAACGAGAAGCTAGCCTATCAAAGATTTTTTTTGCTTTCCAGATATTTAGTGAACCTAATATTGTGTGGAAGCTTTTGGCCTTCTAGAGAAAAAAACTATTCAGGCAAACCCGCATTATCTCCGGATTGCCACAGCCTTTCCTTATTTGGCTAACGTTTTGAGATTCCAATCAGACTGCTATGAAGTTCAACATGCACAAAGCATCCATTTTGAGGAAACTTCACTGCCAGTTTCCCGTCCATTCCCCCTCCGGCCCAAGTGAAAGTTACCTCCCTCGGCACCAACACCGCCCCCCACACATACCCACACCAGAACAAAGCGACATGGATTGGGTTTTTTACTACTTTTCAACGCACGGAAAAAAAAAATTAAGCCCTGCTCCTCTTGAAGTTCAGCTTTCACACTGTGGCGGGAGCCATCAGTAAGGAAAACAAGCAGACCCTTACTGATACGCGTTTCTACATAATGAAAAAAACACTGGTTTCCCCTAGAAACCGGAGAGAAATAGATGATCCGTCTCTCAACACGGCCGCCCGCACACACGAGCGGGCTTTAATCGGCTCAGCTACTGCGGAACCGGGGAGACGAGTGAAGCAGGGAACTACTACCGGGATCCCGGGCAAGGGGCAGCGGCAGAAGCGCCCCCCAAGGGCGGCCCGCTCCTCTCACCAGCGGTCACCCTCCCACGCCGGGGGGGCACCTGCCTCCGGCCCCCTAAGCCCACACGGGGCAGGGTCCGCTCCCCCCAGCCCTCCGAGGGAAGCGCAGCCAAGAGGGGAAAACGAAAGAGGGTCAGCGGCACCTCCTTCCCGCCGGAGGAAAGGCCCATCCGCCCCTTCCGACACCCTGCCGACGGGCAGGGGGTGCAGCCTCCCGCCCCTGCAGCCCGGCCCGAGGCTCGGCCCGCGGCCCCCGGCCGGTCCCAGGCTGACCCTGCCACCACCTCCCCGCCCCGACACCCCCCAGCGGAGGGAGCGCAGCCGCCTCCGGCCCCTTCCTCCTCCACCTCCTC